>CAIGRH010258791.1:0-16153 GCA_903798295.1 Fraxinus nigra | reverse complement strand
CATATTCGAATTGGACTTATTGCGATTTATTCGATGATACCTATACAGTTAAATAATTAATAGGTAATAAACAGACCGAATTCTATTTTTTTCCCCCTTCAACGGGGCTGTTATTGTTTTACTAGCTAACCTTTATTTACCCTTCAAAAAGGTTGAAAATGTCTTTTTATTTTATTCACTAACTTGTAGCAAAGTCCCAAATCTTGATCAATTCAATAAACAATTTATTGTGGTGCAGGAAGTATAGTGTACAGATTGGCTAAACATGTGAGGGTAAATATAAAAGAACTTGTGGAATCTGATGACCCTCCAACATACTCTAGTATATATGCTGTAATTAATGGAGATTATTATTTTTTAAGTGATATTTCTTCTTAATATTGAGATTTAGCTGGCTCCTAAATCTAGAATGTTTGGGCAAGTCAACTTTAATGTGGTCAAATCAATGGCCTATTGTATATTCATTAAAAAATTTGATTTTCACAAATTTAAGAATAACATTATTACCCTAAAATTGAAAAGAAAATAGCAGGAAAAAATAGGAATTTGGATTTGGATCTGGGGGGTGGGAATGGGGAACATGGTAAATTCTTTTTATTTTTATTTTTTTGGTTTTTTTATTTTAATTCTTTTATATGAAAAATGTAAATGGCCATTTTACCCTTTAAAATTAGTCAAAATTTGTGCTGACTATTGACTTTTGGTCAATTGAACTAATGGATTCCGTCAGATTAGACTCCAAATGCTAATTTTGAAAGATTTGATATCGTGGTTGACACAAATGAAAGATTTGGACAAAGTCTGTTACTAAATAAAATATTTAGTACCGCTGCTGCAATTATCTCTTAAATTAAATAAATCTCCTATATGTCATCTTGATTAATTTGTGTTGCATTGTGAATTCAAATTAAGCATGTTTGACATGACTTTCCAAAAGTTAAAAAATGTTGATTAAAAAGCCATTTTTGAACATTTTTTGATAATTTTCTAAAAATATTTTGTCTAGTTAAAAGAACTTTTAAAGAAAACTGATCTTAATGTACCTTCCTCGTGAGCTTTTTCACAAGAAGCAAAAGCTTGAGCCCTACCAAACAAGTCCTAAATTTGCATCCGAGACTGTATTTTGTACTTCAACATAGATACATATATAACTCAAAGAATCATGTTTGATGTACAACACGGACGACAATTTTGTTTACAGAATACCACATGATATTATGTCATTGGACAGTTTAAACAAAAAATTGTTTTTGCAACGAACTTTTTTTTTTTTGCCAACGCGCACCACATTGTCATCCACACTGTTATCTTAGGTTGTACAAATAGCAAAATCCTAACTGAAATTCAGCAAAGGCCTAAAGAGAACTTCAATTCAACGCATCTTTTGGCTGAAAGAATTCAGATTCCAACTCACATGCCAATATGACAAGATGGGCACGGAATTGTAGAGGCATCAACAAGTGACACAAAGAAATAGTTCACATTTAAGGGAGGGAGAGTCCATTGCAAAATAAAACTGTACAGAAAGGACATTCGAGTTGACATTTATTTCATTTCCACAAAAAATATGTTTTTACACTATTGCGAAAAATTTAACATGTTATATACTATATAATGGTTTTTTTGGTTCCTCAATGTTGAACATCTTAAATCAATTCCAGTAACTACTACTGCACTTTACAACAATATATCTGCATACAAGTCTACAGGCAGATAAGCATCAGTCCACCAGTGAAAACTCGAGCTTCCATGGACTTCAGGGAAAATTCTTGTTAGTTTCATGGGTATTGAGCAAATAAATTAGCCAATCTAACCGAAAAATGACTTTGAATTGCGAGCTCTTATGTCATAATCAGATACACAGCAGCATCTTGATACTCGAAGAATACAGTCCCCGGGGACAAAGGTACTGGAAAAACATCCAAGTATCTGCCCTCAGATCTTGCTTCCATTGGAAGAGAATAGCTTCTTCCTATAAGTAAATTTCGACTCTTAATCTGTACCAGATTTACTAAATAAGTCTTATGAGCATGAAACGGATCATAGCAGAGAATGCATGTAATCTCTTCGGAAAAATCCAAATGTCTACAATAGCAAAAGCAAAAATCACTCACTATATTTCTAAGCAGTTCCAGTGATCAGCCTCTCTCTTTGATCTAATTTCTTAACCTTGAAAATACCAATCAAAACTTGGAACCCGAAAAACGCAAAGAAGGTGTACGCGATCATCGCAGGTGTCTACAAACAGAAATAAGTCTTTTTAAGTTAAACACGAATAATCGACCACAATGAACAATTGAACAAAATGTTTAATGAATGGGAGACTAACCCGGATGGAGTTTAAGTATAAGATCGTCGCAAGGTTAATTAAACTTCCAGCAGCAACTGCCTGTTAATTTTTGGTCCAAAACAGTGAAGGAAAATGAAATCACTAAGCAGGGAACTAGCAATTTTTTATTTGACAATAACTTTCTACAATATAGAGCTTCAAAAATTTCTCCTATAGCATAAAAATTGCAAGAATTAAATTCCATATGAAAGACCAGCCACAGAATCACCTTAATTATGTAAGGAATATAAGATTTCCAGATGAACAGGGACGAAGATGGTGTAGTTCGGCAAATCAACAAAAATATGGAAGAATGACTTTCAAGAAAAAGAGCCCTAGGAACCAAACATCCACAACCTTTTGTCCTTTCGAGAAGGTTTCAAATAAGCATTCTCAAGAATTATCAGTAAAAGGGGACAAACATAAAATCTCACTATCACTCAAGTTGTGTCGGAATTGGAGAGATAGCACTTGAAGATAAGGAACACACAAGCTATTGTTATGCAATAGTCCAGTGACTATAAAACCAACTTGATATTAATTGAGAGATAGGTATGGTCGTATGGACAAGGCTTTGTTGAGTTGTAACTCGATATGAAGCTAACTTACACTTCCAACTGTATTTTGAACAGCTGCAACACGTTGAAAAGCTCGCTCTGACTCCAAAGTCCGTACACGAAGCTTCAAATCACCTTGCTCCTATAAAAAAGACATGATAAAGATCAGTTTAAATTTCACGGCATAAGAAACTTGGGAAATTGTCAAGAAGTATCGAAACTAACATGTTACTTACCAGTCGCTGGATGATTTCAGCAAGCTTTTCAACTCTATCAGCCTGCCTAAATAAATTATAAAATGCACGGGACTGTCTATCCCATCTCTTCCTGAAGTCCTGCATATGAGCAAGACCAAGCATCTGTAAAACTTGCCTTATTATCACATCTTGCAATAATCTATTAGGACATTAAAAAGTCTTGAGAATATACCTTTACAACAACTTCAATACCAGCTTCACGAAACTTCAATAATTCTAGAGCATAGCTGCATTACATTGTACGTGAAGTGAATGTAAGCAAAACAGAGATAAAACACCATTGGAATTCAATACTTTACTTATCGGATGCCTTGATGTTTTAAAATACACATACGGTTTAGCAATCTCAGTAATATCAAATCGAGGATCGAGGCCCTTCCCAATGCCATCCAAAACTATCAGGATAAACTGGGTTAAATAACAGTAGTAGCAAAATATATCAGTCAAGTAGCTAAAATACGGTACCTGAAAATGCCCTAACAACAAAAGTGAAAGTAGCAGGGAAGCGGAAGGGTTGATCTGCTGCAATGGCTAACAAATCTTCACCTGTTAAAAGGATACAACATCTATAAGCAGAAACTCCTTATTTATTTGTAGCTTTTTTTTTTGGAAGCAAAGACAGCTTAAAAAGTAGAGGCTTATTGCCTTTCATCCAATGTCTTGGAGAGATGAAAGGGACTAACAGTATGACTAAATGAAGGGGAAGAAGGAAAGATCAACTAATTAAAGACCAAAAACTCGAACACAAACATGAAATACTTAATCAAAAAGAGTTTAAATGTAAAAGTCCACTAACAGATTAATAGAAACAAACTAATCTGTTAGAAAAACAAAATTAATACATATATTATAACCTCAATGCTTGTATAAAATAGTCAATTTCCGCTTCAGTTGAGAAAAAAGTACCAGGAAGACATCAAAGCATAATTCATAGAAGAAATCTGAATCCTACCTCTCAATTAATGTGATGTGTCACATTCTAGAAATTGCGAAATCTGTACTATTTGCCTAACTAAACACGAGACAAGAGTAGCTTACCAATCGCAGCTAAACGTTGTTTCTTTTTATCTATTTTTTCCTCCTTGCTTAATGGCTTCTTGAATCCAACTTGTGCAGTTTCCATCTCTCTTTCTCTTCTTTGCGCTGCAAGACGCTCTTCAAAGCTGTGCCAGTTTAATTTGACCTTTAGTGCAATGCATGAAATTCAATACAAAATATAGAGAAACCCACAATCCGTATTTTTGTCTTGCTCAAGTAAACAAAACTTAAGACTTTTTGACAACTTCTTTTCCAACAGGGCAATGTTCAGAAATGTAGAAAACAACAGAACCTATTTCTACCTAAAAAAAAGTTGTTAAAAAGTCAAAAGAAATCATCCTTAAGAAAAACTTCCAACATAACCTAATTTCATTATGATATTAGCATAGATATTATTAACATAGCTCCTCATAAGATTTATATTCAATAAACTTTCAGCATCCTTAAAAATGAATATCTAAGAAACTCCAAACCACAAATATCTGCATAGTTATAGGCTTATAGCCATCACAAGTGACACTCAAATTTTGTAAAGAATGTACACAAATTACACCCCTTATAACCACCCTTTTGAAGCCACTATATTTGGAAAAAGCAATAACAGAGAACAAAGGACTTCAAAAATGATGAATGGCAAGATAACAGGGATTGCTAAAAGGCCAATTCGAGGAAAAGCCAAGCCAACTATATCATAACACCAAAAAAGCCCTTTCTGTGGTTAAGTTTCATCACTCATCACAAACCTTACCCAACAATCAATTTAAAAAATCAAAATTTATAAGTTGGCGAAGATGCACTTATTACTATGGAAGATCCAGTGTAAGCATATCCAAAAAGAATTAGGGGGAGTTAGAAGGCAGGGGTGAACCACTTTCATTCATTGTCCACTAATTGTATCAAAAACACACATGAGAACAGATGATATTCTTAATTTAATGTGCTGTGGTTCTAAGTCCCCAATTGATAGAAAATTGGAATTAATAAAATTAGCGTATAACGAACTCGCAAAAGAAGAAATGAAGCTGAAAGGAAACATCAGCTGTTGATCCAAGAAGAACCTGTTGAGGAAAAATTGAGCAGTTCGTCGGACAGCGGTCATATCTCCTGTAGGAACCAGAACACCCATCTGTACCATTGCTTGAAGGACCTACAGTAGATAAAAACATTTTCTTAGTAAAACATAGCATTAATTTCATAATCAGACATGTCGTTCATGTTAATAGCTGAACCTTTACGAAATTCAGACATGACCGAAAGCCAAATATTGAGAAACTATCACCTTATCCGCATCCTTCTCATAGACTCCATAAAATGTTTCTAGCAAGCCTTCTCTGATGTTAGAACTTATACTGTAAAGAGTAAAGGTCGAGTGTTTATTTGCATAGAAGATAAGTATGTCTAAAAGAAGAGACTCTACGCGAAGACATGTTTCTCAAAAAAGGAAGCAGTGAATCAAATTGCACCTTCCCATCATTCCAAAGTCATAAAAGATCAATCTTCCCCCATTAACATCGTCCACGGCAATATTTCCCGGATGCTACAAATAACATGACATATATTCAAATTAATATCATCATTGATAGAAAGCACACAATTCAGGCATTATTCAACTGTAAGCTGTTCAAAATGACAGAAAATTAATTAAAGTATGTGATCACAGATTCAGGGAGATTAAATGTCCATTGCAGATAATGGAACTTCCTTCAGCTTTTCCTCTCATTTCATTGCTGTTCTAACTAAACATGAAAGTATGAATGCATCTTCCTTCAGATAATTTAAACCTTTTTCTCGACTGTAAGTTTAGAAAGCAAATCTTTGTGAAGTATGTACTATGAGCTCATAGGATTACTTACTGGATCAGCATGGAAAAAGCCATGTGATAGAATCTGCTCCAGGTAAGATTCAACAGCATAACGGCCCAGCCTGATGAGAATTAACAAGCATGAGAATCATATCGGCAATCGGAAATGTAATTTCTATTTTTCAAACTCAGAAGCATAAAATTTTTCACTTAATGTGGTTCATATATATTGTCTCATACCTCTGGCGATCCACACCCAACTGATCTAAAGCTTGAATGCGGTTTATTTTGATCCCAGGGACATATTCCATTGTCAGAACCTACAGAATGTGAAAAGATTGATCAAATGAACAAATATTACAGTAGAAAATCAAATATTCTCATCATTCAAACTTCTATGATTTCATAAAATTAAACCTGTGGAGTCGTGTATTCCCAATATATTATTGGGACTTTGACATAATCCATGTCTTTGAAGTTATCTGCAAATTTCTCTGCATTGGCAGCTTCCTTTGTGTAGTCAATCTCCTGAAAGTTGTTAAGGTGAGGGAATCCTCTATATATAGATAATGAAAGTCCTCTAGAACAGAAAGAAATAGAACAAGAACATGATTACCAAAATGATACTAAGACCAACCTGGCACCACAAGAATTAAGGCTAATCAAGGCACCTATCAAAAGTGAACTTCATTTGTTTGATCTATTTACATACATGTACTCGGGTATTTTTTGTCTACTTAAAGTGCAATCTACACTTAGTTTCTACAATTTTGAGTCACAACGATCATAGCAGCAAGGGTACAATTTTCATAAAACTTAATGTTATACCAACTGAATACCTGATATAAGACACTTGCGCACTCATCATAGATAGCGACCCAATCTCTTTTTGCACCGTCAGATTTTGGATCAACCTTCTGAAGATATTCAGCTATCACCTGAAGAGACCAAATGATCAAAACATATAAATGCGTCAAGATGTCCAATCTATTTCGTGACAAGCAAAAGACAATTGCGAAATATATTAATAAAACTAATGCAAGTGTAAGTGGCATAGGTGATGTTGCGCAAACTTAAGATTACTCACAGTTTTCTGTTCACAATCACAATAAAAGAGCAGTAAACTGGTGAGAATTTTCTTTCAAATGATTACAATACAATATAGCACATCTCCAAAGTGAGAAATAACAACGATCCTCTGGATTTGCTGTCCAGGAACTCAATGCTATGGAAAGTGAATCTTCACAATAAGCATATGCAAATAGAATGTAAGGAAACCTCAAACATTAGTCACTCACCCTTAGGTTTTTAAGATCAATGTCGAATAGATCCTTTAGACCAGGCCTTTGTACTTTGACGACGACTTCTTGTCCCTTCAGTTTTGCACGGTGGACCTGACCTGTAGCAGAAGATTTTACAATTCTGATAAATCATATAGTTACAGGTGTAATTAAAACATGCATAAATGGTTTGTTTTACTACAAGATAAAAAGTAAAGACACAAACCAAATAGAACTGAAAGCATCACCCCAGACTAACAAAACACTATCTTCTTGTCAAGGTGCATAAATGAATCAAACTTACCAAGACTCGCCGCAGCAATTGGTTCTCGGTCAAATCTTTCAAAGATATCAAGTAAGGGTGCTCCAAGTTCTTCCTTAACTGTTGCCAGAGCAATTTCTGATGGAAAAGGAGGAACTTGATCCTGCATGCAATGGAAATGCAGTTAGTTCTTTATGAGATCGATATTAGTTCTTTGTTTCACGTATAGGAAAGATGAGGATCATCCACCAACTGCAAGTGAAATTGATAATAATGACGATGATGATGACAAATAGATGCCCTTGTTGCCTTCTGGCTCAACCAAAGTGCTCTTAGACTTTAGACAAAGAAGCTGGTGAAACAATGGATGAGCATCCAATATTCCAATTTAAAGAAGGATGGTATTTAATGGTGTAAAGAATAAAGAATAATTTTCACCTGAAGCTCTGATAATTGATCAACATATTCTGGAGATAGAATATCCACTCTCGTGGAGAATTGCTGGCCAATTTTGATAAATGTAGGGCCTAATCTCAAAATATTTTCCTTTAACCACTTGGCAAGGACCTTCCGCTTCTGAACCTTCTTTTCCTCTGTCATCCCACCTGCATATACAAGTCCTCCAATTTACTTAGAACATAGGAACAGACACGGCGTTGAAAGCAACTAAGAAACATTGACACATATACTTGTGAGCTAATCACAAAATTGATATATAAAGTAGTTATTGGAAGAAAACACAAAAAGATTAAAAGGCAGGAAAAACCAAAACACAAATTGACCTCCTTTATGCTAGTAAGGCTGGCCTAAGATTATGGGCTCAAACAAGAAGTTGCTACATGCATCATAGTTAAGATTCTCATCACTATCTAAACTTTCTGTACGTTTACCAAGTCAAGAAAGATTATTACCATTCCAAATACATAAAAATTTAGTCACGCCATCAACTGCAAAAAGCACAAAAGTGGTACTTCTAGGTTATGAGACTGTTCCCAACTACTACATCTTTAAAAACAAACTTTAAAAAATGTCACATAAGAAAACCTAAATTCGAATAACATACGGCCAATATTAAGTTCCCAACCAATTCAGTTCATTTGGAGAATTTCGTTGCAACACTTTCAATATGTGCTTAAAAACTTACTTCCACTGGAGGAGGGAAATATTCACTGTGGGCAAATTGATATTTCACTATCAAGATCACAATGTACAATCACACCAATGATACTTTCTCACAGTTGTCCTAAGAATGCAGAATATGTCTAAGGCATATCATCATGAAGACAAAAATAACATTTATACCAGGATGTGTAAAAAATTCAGTTTTAAGCAAGTGACTAACCTCGGTACGAGAATTTCTGATTGTTCAACCAAACCCTGAATATAAAAGTCAGAACAAATCCCCATATCTCCAATGTCCTCTGAATTGTTGAATAGGTTTTGAATCTGCTCCAACGACCCCCAGGGGCAACAGAAACCTGTAAAAAAATTAAAATTTATAAGAGATTGATCAGGCTTCAACAATGTTATCAAAATCTGAGGGTTTAATCACACAGTAAAGGTCACCAGAAGTTGCAAAAACTTCTCGCCTTAGTTCAGAAAAATTACAATTCAACATTTTAGTGTCTAATGTTCAATTTTACCACCATTTGGTCCTTTCTATTAAAGTTTCTCAAGAAATTTGTCTTTGCAGAAGTATAAAGCCTTGTATTTAAAAATGTTTGACAAAGGATTTGACAATAGATTTAGAGATTTTGACAAAAGTTGATAAAAGTATGGTTGAAAAGTTGATAAAAGTTGTGGGTCCCGTGAAATGTGTAGTTAAGATTAATTGTTGACTTTGACCTCAACTTTTAAGCAACATTTTAAGCTATTCCAAAACAAACACATAGTGTTTTTACAGTAACTTCTTGCGTGTAAGGAAATAAAATCATATATATCCTGGTCAGCTTATTTGATCCAGACCTTCCTTATTAAACTGTGATAAATGCTGTTTAAGATAAAAAGTACGAGTGTGTAAAGAGTTAGTTCTACCATGTATTTATAGACCAAATGCATTAAGATTTTGGGAATACAGACGTTTTAAAATATTAGTTAAATGGCGTGATTTTGAAACTTGATTTCCTTTAACCATCTTACGTCTTATTTATTTTCCTCTTGATGATTAAAGTCATTAATTAGACATAACACTGAGAACTTTTGCTATTATTTTTTGCTTACTGTATAATAGTATGTGCAAGCTATTATTTTTTGCTTACTGTATAATAGTATGTGCAAAACATGATTAAGTCTATTAACTTCCACTAATAATTATCTACGACGTCTTCAAATATGCTCCCTTGGATATGGTAAACATAACCTTTTTTAACGGATCTTCAGCTGCAGCACATTCATCGACCAAACTGTTTCTATTTACAGAAACATAATCTAAGTTATACCACACACCCTCTCTCTACAACCATTGATCTCATTCCCTGCTCTCTATCGAGAAAATGTTTGAATAAGGAAGTAAAAAGCTGTAATAATCTGATTGTGACATCAGTAAATAACTCTCAACATTAATGTAATTGTACATGTAAAATCAAATATACAAAAGCAAAATTTGTTTGCAAAGAACTTAATCAACAGTCTGTTCACAGAAACTAATGCAAAATCCGATGAAGAAGGATCCTGGTCACCTAAAACTAAAAAGTACAAAATTATCATACTACTATGGGCTAGATAATTAACAAACATCTCATCATAACAAATCAATATAATCTATCCAAACTCAACCAAAATTCATAAAGTTTTCATGTAATACCAAACTAATTTACCTCAACTTGACCTTGCCCGCTCCGCTTAAACCACGCCTCCTCTTGTCCAATTTCTTCCACACTCTTATTTTTCTTGATTCCCTCCTCCAATTTTACTACTTCCACTATTTCCTTTCCACTACTCATGACCAGACTTCCATTGCCGTTCCCATTGACATACTTTGCAAAACTTCCAGTCTCACTCTCAATTTTCAAACTTCTATTTGTATAATTCTCCACCGAGCCATTACCGTTACCGTAATTACCATTAGCAGACCCATTCACACTACCATTCAATTTAGTAATTATTTCTCTGTCTCCCTCTTCTATTACAGCATTTCCTTCTCTCTGAACAGCTCTGATTCTATTTCCAAGAATCTTGATACTGCTTCTAGACTTAAGGTTACTGGATTTAGACAAAGAACATTTAATTCCAGCAGTTGGGGTGTTTGGAGAAAGAAAAACTAGTTTATATAATGTTGGAGTACAAAAAGAAGCAGAAAAATTGGCCATTTTTCTTAACTAAAAGCCCGGGACTCCTGAATCTTAATAAACCCAAATGTTCATTGATGATTCAATTAGAGAATACGAAAGAATTATACAATCTGAGAGAGGGTGGCCTGGGGGAAGGGGAAGAAAGTGTTGGAGGAGAATGAAGAGTTGGCTTTTGAAAATAGGAGGCTGTGGAGAGAGGGGTGCCACGTGGACTGAGAAAGATGAGCGTTGGTGAATGGAGCGTTGTTACTGGTTGGAAGATTTCTCGAGGGTCCTGTCGTATCCTAGGCCACCGGGATTATTTTTGTGTGTCGTCAGTATCAATGTCTCTGCAAAACATGGGCTTTGTAAGAAGTCGAACCATGTCAACAATTGAAGTTGGCCCGTCAAATGTGTGGGCTTTAAGCCCAATTCCTTTCTAGATGGGCCTCAAAGATGTTAGTGGTCTGAAGCTAGACAGGCCAAGGCTCGGCTCGGTCCACTTTCCTGTCCGTAACGAGCTTGGGGAGAGCGGAACTGGCTAGCAAACTTTTTCATTTCTTCTTTCTAAACAATTTGAAGAAAAACAGAGAAAAAATAACTATGGATTAAAAATCAAGAAATTTGACGTAATTAAGCTCTTGTAGTCAAGTTAATGAGTAGTTGCATTAGGGAGATGGAATTTTATGAATTGTCAAAACTTTTCATTGTATGAAAAATTATTACAATCGTATAGATTTCTCACTTATTGAAAAAACGCAAATACCGTAAGAAAAAAAAAACAAAAACAAAAAACCCAATTTGGCCCCATTTTAGTAAGAAAATGTATAGCAATTTTTTGAAAAATGGGTTGTTAAAAAAGAAGTTTTTGTTTTACATGTAAAATTATTTTATAAGAGAATGTATGGTTGAAGGCAAACATAGAATCATACCCTCCAAATTCAACTATTTATAAAATTCAGAGGGAGAACAAGAAAAATTAATGCATTACATTTACTATACTCTCAGTACAAAATCCTTGAAAGTTTGTACCTTGCTCCAACAATAGCACATTTATATGCTTTCTTTCATCCTATCTTTACTTAAGTTTGTATATGCATATTTGTCCTCTTCATGGTTTGAACCATTAGAGGATCCTTAGACCGACTAAGAGCCTGCTGCAGAATATGTGATCCTTCCCCAAATAAGAAGTGTTACGCCTTGCTACAAAAGCTCAAAATCAAAGTACCACGTAGCAATTCACCTTGGCAGATAGTCAACAGGGCCCAACTGGTCAAATACCAAGAAATCGTGGAAAGGCCGAAGTTCTTTCCGAGGCACTACCTCAAAAGACGAACATCATAACTTGGGTCGAAACACCGCCCAAGGAAACAAATAAAAGAGTTGAAGCTCTCCATTCAGACAACTAGAATAAGGACATCTTTGAGGCTCTCAGCACATTCGGAACTCGATGAAGTTGACGCTATCTCTTACAACATATTTGAAGATATTTTAGAAGTAATTGATGTAACACTTGTAATGAACAATGTCAGGTGTGTCAGCCTAATGTATATGGTGTCTAATCTCTTATCAATGTAATAATTATAAGAATAGACAGTGGTGTGAAGCCTCAGTTAAGGAGATGAAGCCTCATGGTTCTGATCTAACGGACACCACGTCGGCCAAGGCAGTGTAAATAGGTTATCTTTGTGACTTAGAAAAGGTTGGATTTTGGAAATTAAAATCATATACTCGTGATTATTGAGTGAATAAGCAATACATGCAACCATTTGGGTGATCATCTTTCTTTTTTCTACATTTGGCGACTGGATACAAATCTCGACATGTAATCAAGCACTCATAAACACACGTCATCTATCCTTCCATATATTGCTATTTAGACTTCAATTTTCATCGAATGGATTGGATCATGATTGGTGATGGTTGTTAACGCAATCATCTTCATTACACTCGCCGAGCTCGAACACTTTTGTCTATCGTCGTAGGGCATCTCCCTCGTTCACGTCCATTTTTCTCCTTGTCTCGTCGATAAAAACGCGTCGAAACTTGATTAACATGGCGAGAGTGAGCTCGACATCTGTTGGCTCCTTTTTTGGGGTCAATAGATTGACGTCGTTTGTGGGAAACCATACATTTAACCACGAAAAACCCGTGGAAAATAATCGGTAAGAAAGCACCTTGGAGGAAATCTTTCAACCCTTGAAAAATGAGTGTTCTTGAAGAAAGAACCCTTGGAAAGCCTAGGGAAGAACTATGTGAATTTTATGCTCGTCTAATCCTTGAAGAAATGAGTGTTGAGTTAGAAAAGAGTTTGCTAATATGAGCTCTAGCGGAGGAAATGTGCCTCGTAAGACTAGGGAACACCCTGAAGAAGTGGAATCCTCACGAGCGGTCCTAGTTGCCCACACAAGACCTCACCGGTAGCATAGACGAGGTGGGTTGGGAGGCAGAGGTAGGATATCAGCTAGGCTCACCAGAGAGGTCGCCACGATAGTTGCCATTATGAGAAACATAACCCAGCGGAACATGGCAGTGCATGAGCTATTGATGAGCATGTAGAGACGAGGAGGATACCCAGTACCTCCATATGCAACCCTAGGAAATGCATTCCAAGATCCTCCCCAATATTATCACGAGGAAAATGAAGTCCAAAGCCAAATAACAGGGTACCATCGTACCAGAATGGAAGCCCCCAAGAAAGGGAAGTAGAAGTTTACACTTCGACTAACCACACCTCAAAACGACCTCATGAGGCCCCATCTAATTTTCCTCCCAAGTCAATAAGCGTCTTCGATAGGCTGAGCCCGGGCTACCTAGAAATAGGCAGGTCAACCTCCTCTTGCACCTAGAAATAGGCCGACTCAACCTCATCCTGTACCTAGAAATAGGCAACATGAGCCTCTTTGGAATGAGGGACAAGAGAAACCAATACACCATGAGGAGCCTCAAATCACTCTTCCTAAAAATAGGCATGAGAGAAGGGAATAAGAAAGAATCGAATCATGACCTTCCCATCCATCTCCATAAACTCAATATAGGGAGGATGAGGATTCAGATAAACCACAAAGGTCCTGCGACCTAGACGATGACAACAATCATTCACCATTTTCTCAAGCCATCAGGAACGTCCCCATGCTGAACCATTTCACACTCCCAAAGATTACAAAGTATGATGGGAGAGGTGACAACAGTTTCAAAACCCACATGAACATAAAGGGAGCTACATTGTCTATGAAGTCTAGGGCCTTTCACTTGACCCTAAATGGAGTGGCCGAAGCCTGGTACACTAGGTTACTAGAAAGAAGTATCCAAAGTTGGCCGAACTTTAAGAGGACGTTCCTAAAGCACTTCGCCACAAGCAAGGAAGGTACAAGATCGATCCAACGCCTACAAGATATGTAACAACAACAGGGCATGTCTCTAAAAAGTTTCTTGTCCCGTTTCACATATAAAATGACCTACTGTGTAAAAGTGACAAATAGGAAGCTCTAACTGCCTTAAGAGGAGGTTTGGACATGAACTCCCTCTTCTGGAGGGATGTACAAAACAAGGATCCCACCACCTATGATGCATTATTAGAAATGATAAGATGCAAAATCCTCAATGAAGAATTGAAAGATCATAGGAACATGGCCAGCCAAGGACTACCCCCTCCACAAATGCAAAGGGGAAAATGTCGTACCTCACATCTTATGGATCACCAGACCCCTTTCAATCATGGACAAATGATGGTCGTGCGACACTTGAAGCAGTATCCACGTTGGCTTATGAGGAAGTGAACCCTGGTGTTGGAATGCATCAGGGACAACCCTATCAAAGGTACCCTCAAAGAGGGAGAGGTGGGGGATGAAACACTGAACCTAGGGATAGGAACGAAGTACCCATCTATTGTACGTGTCATCACTCCCATAAGCACCGCACGGAAGACTGCTGGGACATCTCAAGACACCTCAGAACAACAATCAAGGAAGAGGCAGGCACCCACAAAGAAATGCTCCTTCTAGGCAAACCCAACAGCCTGGGAACGTCAAGCGATGCGTCCTAACAGAAACGATGCTCCAAGGGGGAGGGAGAATGTTTCAGAAAGACCTAGAGTAGGTCAAAGACAAAAGCAATGCCTCCAACGAACGACGTCCAGGAGCCTATCAGGGAAATCGATACAATCTTTGGAGGCCCATACGTTGGGGGGGGAGGAATTTAGGGATTCTCAAAACAATTATGCCAGGGAAGCAGCAGAACTTCCTATGACAAGTTTCATAGTCAACTGAACCTCTGCTGAAAGAACCATTCCACTAATCTCCTTTACTCGAGAAGATGTAGAAGTTGTGCATTATCCACATTGTGACACCTTAGTGGTGAGGGTCGTTGTGGCCCGTAATAGCCTGAAAAGAATGTTAGTGGATAATGGAACCTCCGTCAACATCATCTTTGGTGCCACTTTCGACAAGACGAAGGTTGACCATGAGCTAATCCCAATGAGCTTCCCCTTGTACGGTTTCACAAGAGATAGTATCATCACAAGGGGTAAGATCACTCTAGTAATAGAAATCTGGACTGCACCATTGACTGCTCACCATTTCATGAAATTTCTAATAGTAGATAATCGTTCCGCCTATCACCAAGTACTGGGAAGGCCTGCCTTAAAGGAACTATGGGATGTCACTTTAACCCATCATTTATGCATGAAGTTTCCAACTGAAAATGAAATTGCAACGGTTTGGGGCGATCAAAGAAGTGCAAAGGAATGTGAGAAATGTGTTTTTGCACACTTGTTTAATACCTAAACATGTTTATTATTGATTAAAAAAAAAAAAAGATTGAATTTCTACTCACAATTATGTAATTATTTTTTTATAGGTAAAAATCATTCAAAGGAAACATAACAAGAAAAAGGACTAAATTGTGCAAAATTGTGAATTTGGGGACTAAAGCGAACAAATCAGAAAGCGGGAGGATCTTGGATGTAATTTATGAAGGACATAATCGATATGACATCAAACTTCGATGACCAAATTGTATAAGATAAAAGTTAAGGGACTTGACGTGCAATTATCTCAGGGACTTAGGCTACAATATTTGGAAAATGGTTAGAAATTTTGAAAAAGCCCTAAATGGGTCTCTGTCCTCACGCAGCAGTTTTTTTCTTCCTCTTTTTTGTTTTTCTTTCTTTTCATTTTTTCTTCTCTTTTTCATTTTTTTTTCTTTCTCTTCCTTTTTCTTTGGTTTTACTTGATATTTTGGAAACACAATTTAGACTACAAGGAGATTCAATCAAAAAACTTGGAGAAATATTCAAGGAAATCAAGGCCAGGCTTCAAAAGAAGGGTTTTATCTACATTTTGTATTTTCTCATTTATTTT
>CAIGRH010258789.1:0-15705 GCA_903798295.1 Fraxinus nigra | reverse complement strand
CCGTTAAATCAAGAAATTCCGTTGATTTTTCCGTTAAACCAACATTTTTCGTTTAATAGGCACTATATAGAAGATTTATTAAAAATTTGATTTTAATTTTCATCATGTATGTATGTATCAAACAAGGATATGTGTTTTAACTTTTTTTTTTCAGAAATAAGAGAACTCTTCTTCTGCCCGCAAGGTCGAACCCCAAAATCCCACAGCTGGATAACTCGTCTCTTCATTTCGTGCACTTGTCGTGACACAAATTTTCGAACCAATTTTCATATACATAAGATTTCAATTTCGATTTTCAAAGGGAAGAATCCACCATGGCTATGGAGGTAGAGAAAATCCAAACCGGCATGGGATTTCCGCATTGGAACCCGGTTCTTCGCCGGTTCGTTGCCGATGCTCCGTTCTTCGCATCCGGCAACATTGAAAGAGAACTCCTCGCTAAACAGGTAGACTTGCTTATGCACAATCAAATATTAATTTCTTTTCTTTTAATTGTATTTATCAGTTGGTTTGGTGTTTTAATTAGGCTTTTTTGTTGGGGGATTAGGGTTGTGATATTCTGAAGAAAGAAATAGTACTGATTTGTACTGGCAGAGATTTTAACTTGTATTTATAGTAAAGTACTTTATTTTTATTTGATACGATAAGGTTCACCACTATGAACATGCCTACACATTGAATAAAGTGTGACTTGAGAGGTTAAACATAAATTAGGCTAGTACAGTGCTTTTGCCTTTTTTAGGGGAATTAATAGCCGAAATCTTTGCTTTGTGTTAATCTTTCTACAAATATTGAACAATTTTGAGTGTTTGGAAAGGATAAAGAAACAGCTGTCAAAGGAAAGGAAAAGAAATCAATTTATATAGAAAGGGAGAGAAATTAGCAAAAATAATAATGGCTGGGCTGCAAGAGTTGTAAGAGCTAATACAGTACTGTCACATTTGAGAGGTCATGCTGATCCTCCTAGCTGGTTTTGCGTGATTTACTAGGCAATCCCACTAACCACCAATTTTATCACAGCAAATAAAATTGTAACTGAGAATTTCAATTACAAATTACTCCAACCCAGGAGTCACTGAAGTAAAAGACAATTTGAAAGAAAAAACTTTCCAACATCTGGACTGAGAATTGGAAAGATTTCAGCCATAGGAGGGACCTGCCCATTTGGCTTTGCTCCATTTAATAACTGGATTGCTGGAGTAGGAAGAGTGAGACCCTCCGACGCCCACACCACTGTCAGTGGAGTCCTCCAGTTGCTGTGCCAGTCAAGGCTCCTAACTTAGATAGACAAGACTTAGGTTGTAACATTGAAGCCCGAAGGTGTAAATTTAGAAACTATGCTCACCCCAGTCCAAGAGTTTGGAATCTAGTAATTTGTAACCATGAGATTGCTTGAGGAAGCTGGAGTAATGTATTTTTTCCAAGAGGGAAATTCATAAGGAATTGTAAACGTGGACTCAAAATTCTATTTCCTTGATGTTTAGTAGGTTTATTAGGATTTATAATAAAGTTGAAGGAAGCATTCTTAATCAATTAAATATTTCCAAGTTTTAGGTATAAAGGTAGAATACGTGGTATTAACCACTGAAAAGATACGAAGTTAAAGTCAACTCTTAAGTTTATAGAACATCAATCTTTAAGAGTAAAAACTTGGTGCCATTTAGGAAAAGATAAGGTAATAAAATGAGGTGTATTAAGCCGCATTTGATGAAGCTTTGGACTCAGATTGATCGTCTATTGCTGATATAATTTTTTCCTTTGTTTTATTTGTATCTCCCTAAACATGTAATAGTGCTTTTCTTCCAGAACTATGCTGTATCGACAATGCTCCTTGGACATGTGTTTCTTAGTGAATCAACTTGAACCTCTTACATTTCTCGTTATATTTTCTGGATTGTGACATATGTTGGCCTTCTTGTTTTCCGTTTCATCTAGCATACATAGGAAAACAAAATTCAATGATCTTAGAACTTTTGTGAAATAGGTTGCTTTGGATTTGACGGAAGATGAAAAACATCATATTCAGAATATGGAAGACGAGGGAAGCAGGTACTTATTTTGCTACTCTTTGATTTAGTGTCCATGGGTTTAGCACTTCATATAATTAAATGATATGAAGGCATAAAGATTCTACTAACAAGCAACAAAATTGGGTTCTTTTTTCGTTTTGGTTGGAGAAACGTGTTACATTGAATTTGGTATTGTTTTAAGTTTTGGCATGTTCATTTATTTCTGTAAATGATACTTTTATACTTCATACGCAACTTTTATCTGCCATTACCGTTACTTATGTAAATTTATATGTTGGTCTTGGGCTTGTGTTGAGTGTCTTATATTTTTATAGTTTATTGACAAATTGAGAAAGGGAAGGAAATATAAATTTTAAAAGCCTTAAATCTCAAGAACTTGAAAACTCGTTTTTGTGTCGTCAAGATCCACCAATCAAATCACCCGGAGAATTATAAGTGTGGAACATACTCTGATCTATTAAGAATGAATTTGATTACTAGATCTTGGATTACGTATTCTTGCTTATGGCTTCTTGATCTTAATTGCTTATTTTTTATTCTTGATTGCGGGTTCTAGATCTTCCTTCTCGATATGCCTTCTCTTGTTATTCTTGTGTTGATGGGATGACACAAATAATGAGAATTCACGTGCGATTTGGTAATAACCTTATATATATCTTTCGATATGTATTTCGGCCCATCATGAAATACAACTCAAAGGAATCCGATCTCTACATATATTTAGACCATACCATATTAGATACGCAAAACCCAATAACTTTAATTCTTTATTAGATCACTTTAAATGTGCTTAACCTTAAAATAGCATTTGATACACAATTAATTACATATGTGGGCTCACATGACAAATTAAAATACAACAATCTCTCACTTGGACTACATATGTTACCTTATAAATGTGCATAACTTTATGACGTCAAAATTTAGCTATCATAACCAAAAACATCTCCTAAACATTCTCGTCCATTGCTTATGTCAATATAGGATCAAAGCGGTCTTCATTACAAGTATCATGACTAAATCCATCAATTGTTACGTATATCAACCCAATCAAACGACATAGTTTAAGTATGAACGTGTAGCATGGAAATTACATATATTGTGATCCACACATACCTATTTTCAACGGGTCCTACCTTATTCTTTAATGAGATCAAATTAAAAGCTTTAACCAGAGTAAAAACTGAATTGAATGCTTTATTTCTGTAAATAAACTGAAAATCGATATACAAAATTACGTGTCTAAAATAGACAAATTCCAAATACAAACTCCTATTAAACTAGCATATCATCTAAAAGTGCAACACCCATATGAGCGATGTGCTTATGAAAGGCTTTGTGTGGTAGTCCTTTAGTAATCTGACCACTCTGAACTCTCTTCTGAACAACTAGGAATTTGATGTCTATATACTTAGACTTTGTCGAACTCCTATTGTTGTTTGAATATAAGATTGCCAACTTATTATCGCAAAATAATTTGAGTGGTCTTTCAATTCCATCTAAAATGTGCTGCCCAGTGACAATTTCGTAGCCATATTCCTTGATTAGATGTCTCATAACATGCTATGAACTCCGTTGCCATGGTTGAAAAAGCTAAAATGGTCTGCTTGGCACTTTTTCAGGATATAGCTCCTCCAGCCAACAGGTAGACATAGCCCGATGTAGATCTTCTACTGTCTTGGCATCCAGCAAAATCGGAATAAAATATCTAATGATCTTTAATTGGTTTGATTTCCTATATATGATCATGTAATCCTTTGTTCTCGGTAGATACTACATAACCCGCTTTGCTACCTTCAATGATCTACCCGGGGTTACTTAAATATTTGCATAACATTCTAATAATGAATGCTATATCTAGACGTGTGCAAACCCGAGAATGCATAAAACTCCCAACCGCTAAAGCATAGAGAATTTTCTACATTTCTTTCTCTTCGAGGTCATTCTTAAGGCATTGATTGAGACTATACATGTCTCCTTTAGCAATAAGGGTATCACCTGGTTTACAGTTCTTCATCTCAAATCTCTTAAGTGCCTTTTCGATATAGCTATTTTGTAATGATCCAAGAATACATCGAGAACGATCCCAGTATATTTGTATCCCTAATACAAAAGAGGTGTTACCAAAATCTTTCATCTCAAAATTCTTTAATAGAATCTCTTGATTTCGTGCAATAAACATATATCATTGTAGGTAAGTAGTATGTTATCGAAATACAATACCAGGAAAATATGCTTACTCCCATACTTATGGTATACACAATCATTAACTCCATTCATCTTAAAACCAAATGTGATAATTATTCGATGAAATTTGTGATACCATTGACGGGAAGCCTGCTGAAGCTCATAAATGGATTTCTTTAATTCGCAAACCATCTTCTTTAGGTCTCCGAACACAGTTTTTCGGTTGCACCATGTAAATCGTCTCGTCAATGTTACTATTGAGAAACGCCGTCTTTACCTCCATCTAATGTAGTTTAAGATCAAAATGTGCCACAAGTGTCATAATAATCCTAAAAGAATCTTTCGTAGAAATTAGAGTGAGTCTCTTTAAAGTCAATGTCTTCCTTTTGAGTAAAACCTTTTGCAACAAAAAGAGTCTTTTTTGTTCGCATCACTCTTCGAATCCCCCTTGATTTTAAATATCCATTTATAACTAATAGATGGACGAGTTCCAAAACATCATTGTCTTTTATGGACTTTATTTGTTCATTCACAACATCAATCCACTTTTGAAAATTACCCCTTTGCATTGCTTGATCAATCCACTTTGGAGATTATCCTTTTGCATTGTTTGATAAAAGTTGGTTAGATCTTCCACCAATCCAATTTCATCCTCATTTTTCTGGATAAAGACTATAAAGTCGTTCAAATTACCTTTCTCCTTTCTCTAGTGGATCGCTTTAATGGTATTTGTTTTTGAGGTTGTTGAGTTTGTTCTTTTAGAACAATCTCTTGATTACATATGAGGGATTTTGTAATATTTTCTTGATCCGGAATTGCTTCTAGAACAAGATTAGGAACATGAATTTGTCCCTGATCTTGATCATTGTTAATGGCAACAAACAGAATTTTTACATATTCCTCCTCGAAAACAAAATCTCTAACCGTATCTTTCGCCGCAAACTCCACATTCTCAAAGGTTCGAGTATTTTTCATTTTGAAAATTGACATATTTGTGGGATCATAAAATTTTTAATCCCTTGGCCTATCAGAATATTCAATAAAATAGCAACTGATAGTTCTAGAGTCCAATTTTTATTTTTTAATTTTTTTAGGCCTATAAGGCCTTACCTCATTTGGACAACCCCAAATGTGCAAATGCTTCAAACTAAACTTCTTGCCGGTCTAAAGCTCATAAGGGTTTGACATTTGCTTTACTTGGAATTCTATTGAGAATACAAGCTACATTTTTTAGTACTTCTTTCTAGGGAGATTTTGATAAGATTGAATGCCTAATCACATTCCTTACCATGTCCTTGAGTGCTTTTCCCTAGAATCTAGCCCCTGTTTGACATCCATTAATTTCTCTTTCTCTTTCTCATTCTTTATTTCAACCACACATTCTCCAAATAAAATAATATTACACACAAATCAAAAACTTTNACACATAGAAAAGAAAACAACCGTTTATATTTCTTTTTCTTCTTTCTCTGCATATGTATTTATTTCTTTATGATACACGAAGTTTTGACTACGATTGCTAAGAAATATAGGTTTTAAGAAATATTGCAATTATGGTCCTTTAAGTGGATAAATGTTAAGCCCCTGTTTGACACCCATTAATTTCTCTTTTTCTTTCTCATTCTCATTCTTCATTTCAACCACACATTCTCCAAATAAAATAATATTACACACAAATCAAAAACTTTTCATCACTTTTCCACCACATATTCTCACATCAATCACTATTCCAAAATTTCTATTTCTCCCAAAATGGGCTTCAAACAGGGGCCTAAGATGGAATGTCTAATAATACTTCTTACCATGTCCTTAAGTGTTCTGTTACGTCTTTCAGCAACACTATTCATGTCAGGGGATTCGGCGTAGTGTGTTGTGGGATGATTCCACATTCCTCTAGGAATTTAGCAAAAGGCCATGTGCATTGTCTTTTGGTCTGTCATATCGCCATAGTATTCACCACCCCGATAAGATCTGACGTATTTTATTCTTTTAATGAGTTGATTTTCGACCTCAGCCTTGTAAGTCTTGAACATGTTCAGTGGTTGAGATTTTCATGAATGAGATACATATAGCTATAGCGAGAAAAATCAATTTAAACGTAACAAATGACTGTTGATCATTTCAAAAGGCGAAGGGAATGGCCAACAAATATCTGTATGAATTAGATCTAAGATATCCGAAGTCTTATCGGCACCTAATCTTTTTATGTTTATTTATTTTCCCTTAAATGCAATTAATACCAACACTCAAGTCTAAAAAATTAAGGAGGTCAAGAATTCTTTACACAAACTTTTCGATTCTCTTTCGAGAGATGTTTTAACGACCCAAATTTTTACTTTCATAAACAAAAGAAAAATATAATATTTTCTTAAAATGTAAAGAATTAAAATTAATTTAACGAGAAATACGGTGAACATTACTAAAATTCCTTAAACTACATAATTTATTCTTCCTTTTCACTAACGCAAGCACAATCAACTTCCGACCACTTCGAACCCGCCTTTTTAGTTACCTATAAAAGATTTAATATATATATATGGGGGAGACAAATCTCAAGAAATAACGAATTGCATCTTGAATTTAAATACGGAAAATCATAACATATATATGGAGACACGGGAATTAAATTCCGAACTTCGTGACGATAATTCCTGTGCGTACTGCTACTAAATTCCGATCCTTTGAATTTATACGTATAGGACCCTTATCATAATCATAACTTAGATTTTCGTACCATCATATTCATAACATAAATTTCTATAACTAATATTGAAAGAACAATTCGTACTATTACACTTACCGTCGTATGAAAAAAGATGAAGGTAAAGCAAAAAATTTCCCTTGTTAAACTTTCACTCCAAAATTCCTTGAACACAGTGCATGCTAAACTTTGTAATGTGAAAATGGGTACGTGGAAGATAAGTTGAGAGGAAGAGAGAGATGAAATATAACATAAGTTGTGTGTGAGTGTAAGTGATGTGGGGGGTATACATATTGATGAGTGGGTAGTACTTGTGTATCTACTAAATGTATGGTTAAAATTAATGTTTGACTATGAAAAGTAACTTTGTAGAAAAAAAAATGTAAAATGAAACCTAAATAGAAGCCTAGCCTCTTTTTGGGTAACAATTTATGAATTCAGTCAAAGTCAAACATTAATTTCAAGAGCATATTCTAACTACTCATTATCTACACGTTGTAGAACCTACAACTATTCCTCTTTATAAACCATTTTCGCCAAACAGAGGCTTAGTGATTACTTAACAAAATTTTAATGTACTACCAGAATTTGAAATAACCTAGCACTCTCTCATAATTATCACTACTAATGAAATTTTTGAAGCATATTTAATTCTCGTAATCCTCATCATTTTCAGTTTCTTGTAATTTTTTCTCACACCCTACACGTGCAACAATGCCTTCTCTTTCTGTGTAACGGCAGGAAAGAAAACAAAAAAATTCGTCAAACTTTCTGTGATATAAATTAAGGGACCAAAAAGTTGAGCCCAATAATAAAAAGTCTATACACATCTCAGCCACCCTGAGGATCAGCCTTGTGGTGTAAGTCTCAGAAAATCTAGATGTAAACCTTATTAAATCGAGGCACAACCTTGACAAATGGTACTCAAGGCGTAACCTTCAGACAACTTTTTAAAGCAATGCACGATGCTATTTTCCTGTAACAGTCACCAACTTATAACTCCAAAGTGGTCTGTCTGCAGCTTTATTGCCAAGATCAATATTTTGACTGGACCAGCCGTTAGGGGTGTATTGAAGAGTTACCTCATAAAATTATAAATATATTTTCATGCTGCATTCAAATAAGAATTTTGGATGAAGTTATAAATTTATTTTTCCAATATGAATTTTGGATACTTGTGTTCAGAACTATGTGCTTTGATCCATATGCAGATTTTGGAACTGATCTACAGTTATTTCATCCTTATGTATGTGTTGAGGAATCTAAGGTTTACTGGATTGTGCTTTTGAAATTGGATAAGTGAGAGTCAAGTGTTAAACAAGAGTATCTTGGGTTTGAGGAAAACTTTCCTCACTCAGTATCCACACTATATGGACTGATTTTTGCTGTTGGAATGTTTGATCATCTGCATGAGTTTTGTTTCAATTGACATTATGTTAGTATGGGTTCAACGTCTTCTCTTCTGTTTTGTCTGTTGATACTGAACGTGTGTTTTTGGTTTTGAAACCAGGACTTCTATTTTTGAAATTTTGTTTCAGATGCTGATGAAGTATTTTTATGTATATTTTTTTGTTTTATAGGGATTCAAGGTTACTAATCAAAGTCTTTGGAGGTCCACTCTTACCTGGCAAGCGATTTCAGCCACCAGGCATCAGGCTGCTTCACGGTTTTCCAGTCGGCAAAACAATGCTATGGCACTTGCCCAGCTTGGACGTGATGCCTCTGCTGCTGTAAAGTTTCCTTCATTCGTTTCATTTATTGTGCATTTCATGTTAAGTGAGTTGCTGCATGCAATATCTTGTAGCATTCTGATCTTCACCGTTGAAAAATTTTCAGGGTGCAGCTCGCCGTTTGACCACACAAAAAAAGAATATTGAGATAGTTGAATCAGTAGGTGCTGCAGGGAAATCGGATTTTAAACGAAGCGTGAAGTATTTCCGACTAGAGGTAACATTCATTAAGTTGCGGTTGACAGCAATGTGAAGCTTGTTAATTTTTAGTACTTTTCTCTTTACTTCCATTTTCACGGGGTGCTTTTGATCTGTGGTTTCTGGTGTTGATTATTGTTTAAGAGGCAAATGAAAATTTTCAGGTTTTTCATTTTTCCGATTAAAATAAAATTCAATTGTCGAGCAAGCCTCATTTAAATGGACTTGCCACCATTAAGAATATAGATGTGTCATATCTTCGCTTCAAGTATGGATTTGTTCCTTGTATGTTCGACACTTTTTTACTGGACCTGGATCTTTCACAGTTTATCTTGTGAGATGTACACTTGGGGCAATTATACATCTTAAATATCTTCTCTTTTTCTTCTTGTGATTGTTGCCAGTGCTTGTTCTCTCATCTATATTTTACCAAATTCCTTCCTACTTTTTATTCTTTTCTTGGTCAAGTTGATTCAGTTTATCTCTTAATTAATGATAGCAGATGCTCGACAGAGAGCAGGAAGAAGAAGACGAGGTTCTTGATTTTAAAGCCCTTGAAAATGACTTTGTAAGTGTAGTTCCATCTCTTTTTTAATTTTACGTGCTTCCTTGTATTCTTGTGCACAAATACTTCTACTGTGCTTCCTTGGATTTTGATGGGTGTATGGCACTCTTGAACAGGTTGCAGTTACTCCAATCTCTCTATCCATGCAAGTAGATACTGAGACTAAAATAGCTGCTTCAGAATGGATTTCATCTGCGCTGCAAGTCAAGCAATAATAATAAAAAAAAAGAATACTTCCAGCCACCATTATTTGTACATTCGAAGAGTCAATTCAGTCATCTTTGCTACCTTGGATTTTATTTTCAAAATTTTTCCTGCTTAGTTTTGTAGTCATGAATATATTCTGAAGCAAATGCTTCCATTGTTAATTTATATGGTTAGCATGCTGTTAGATGCCAGTCCTTCACTAGTTTCTTTCCCACTGAAGTTGTGGTCGTCTGGTTATACCATATCGCCTTGCTTCAATTTGTTTTATGTGGGCGAGGTGGGTGTCGATTGATTGGTTAGTTCATGTTTGTATTCGACCTTGTAACTGACGCAGCCAGGTCTGAACGTTTGGATCCTGTGCTTCGCCTGATAGCATTGATTGTATAAAATAACAGATTTGTTTGTTGAATTGATCTGTTACCCGCCATAGCCTTTTTTGATGCTTATTGTTTCTCCTGGCTTGTGCTTGGGATTCATACATGATATGTTTGCAGAATTGAAATATAATTAAAGGAATTTGCAATATAACTCCTCAACTTTTCAATTTTACAAAACTTGAATCCCTACAATTAAAGAGCAAAGTTTGTTACTATTCATAAGGCATCATCTTTATGTCACGTTGATGTCATATATACTAAGCTCCTATTTGTTCTGCATTTTCTTCCCATTATTAGAATTTTTGTGACCCTTTTTTTCAAACACCTAGGTCCCATTATCACACAAAGAGGTCAAAAATGTCGGCTACTTTACTGTGCAACGGTCACAATATTTATACAAATGGGAAAAAAATGTAGAACAAACACGGGCTAATTTTACCTTTTTCATTTTTTCCCCTCAAGCACTACGTAGTTTTCTTCTTACAGGTCAGAGTTTCTCCACACAAGCTCCCATACCTCTGTACTCCAGTCTTTACACAACCATTCAAGACTTGTCATTTCTTCTTCTCTCTTTACTATTTGTCGTTTAATTTTGTCTGTCTTTTCTATTTGGATTTTCTTATATTTTATTTTCCCCTCTTTTGTTTTGTCTTTCTACTTCTCAGATCCACATTCACTTTCTCTCCATCGTTGTTCTTACTGCCCATTTGAAATAAAATCATAAGTAGCAAAATCACAGATTATTTTCATCATTCGTTCTTCTCTACGATTTAGTCATTCTGTATTCCCTTTGGTGAACAATTTTTCTTTGGAGCTTCTTCATTTCTTCATATGATTGGAACCAGGTCTCCCAAATTTCAATCTATGCCGTCGTGTTCGCTTCTTTTTTTTTCTTCTTAAAATCCAAAAACCCTACAATTGTTGAAATCAGAAGTGCATTTTTAAATCTTCGATTATGTGTTATTTAAGTCCACCAGTGATGAGGAAATATTGTCATAGATTTAGGGGGTTTTGGGGCTATGTGTTTTGTCTTTTTGAACCTTCTATTTGAATGTTCAAATGAAATATTGGTTCCATTTTAGTGTATGTGGCAAACTGAAAAACTAGAAATTAGAATTTAGAACTTTAGTTAGTTTGATTATTATATTTGAATAAAGAAAATGAAAGACTGGAATACAACTAAATCGAAAATTAGAATATTAATCAACTTGGATTGTGCTTTTCTAGAATTCGTGGTAAAATGATCAAGTCCATTGTTATATTTCTCTACTTCTCGATGGTTTGGAATGGTTTGTAAGACGCGAGCATATCTTTGATCTTCAACTTTCACGTGTATTTTTCTTGTAAATAAATTATTGTATGATCAATCTTTTGACTTTTTGATAGCAATCATTTCATTAACTTTTATTATTTTTTTCCCGGCTATATAAAAAATCAATTACCCTTCAATTTTTTTTATCTCATCACACACAATCTTGGAGTTGCCTTTAGTACCATTTGAAATCTTATGCTAAGGTTAAGTAGCTGACAAATGAGTATCTATTGAGCAGGTGAAGCATGATGAATTATTTCACTTTGCAGAAGGAGCCATCACAGGGTTGAAAGTCAATGCTGATATTCAGAGCTACTCATAAATATTTAATTTTCTTCCACTTTTTCTACATCGTGTATCCTTGAGCTATGTGACGATTTTGTATGATTTTAATTTAGAGACATTATCATGTTGTGGATCCCTAAGTTAATTGGAATATATAATGTATTACAAGAGAATTACTCATTTTCCTCGAGGGGAAGCTTTTTTTTTTCTCCTCAGGAAGAATTTGCCTAATGTATAACATAATGAGGTCATTTCAAGTACAACCTTGCCATTTTTTTAGAATTATGTTGCATTTGTGACATTGATAGGTTGATACAATTTACTTTTTGATATCCAATATGACTTTCTCCGATGAATGTTGATATCCGCAAATGATGAATGTATTATATTTTCTCATGAGTTTTAGGAAGGCATTTTGTGACATCAAACTTACAAATAAAATATAATTTTACTCCATGTAATTAAATGGGTTATTATGTTAATAGATTTTTTAAGTAGGTCATATATTTCTACGAGTTTTGTAAATGGTATTAAATGGAATCAATATATATTGCTTGCTCATGGAATTAATGATTCTTGTTATTAGATAAATGTCACTTTCCGCGTGTGAGAAATATTACTGCTTGATCTTATCTTCAACTTATTTGACTAAAAAATGCAAGGGCGTGATCTAAAAATAAAAGCATCTCTCCTCATTAATACCAATTGGTAGGTCCATAAGTTTTGTACTTGTCAGAGGACAAAAAGGTAACTTATACTTACCCAATTCAAGTTTCTTACCTTCTATATTGATTTTTGCTGTTATTATTCATAATTTAAATGATGAGCAGATTCCAGATAGTGGCATGAGGGGTTTGGTGAATAATTTATAAGCTAAATTCCTATTGCAGTTGGCGGCGCTGGACTTCATAGTCTATACATCTTTTGATGTATTTGCCATGACAGACTCAGGAAATCAAATTTCTTCTTTGGTAGCTAGTTATCGAATCTATTATGGTGGGTGGGGGGGTGCTAACTAGACGGCAAAAAAAAATGGTGACTTGTAGACATTTTTCCATCTTTATCTTTTTACTGTCCATCACTCTACCTTCTCTGTTGACTTAAAAAATAATTTTATCGTTATGGAAATTATTTTTGAATAATCTTTTAATTGCTAAAAGTTTGTTATTGTAAGTGCAAACTTTAATCTCAATGCTGCATTTGAGGTGAACTCTATTTCCTTTTTCTATTATTATTTATTTATTTTATGTTTCATTTTTGTTTTGTTTCCGATGTACCTCTGGGTTTGAATTTGGTTTCATCTATAATATTTGTCATTCGCCTGATTAAATTTGTTTGTGATATGTGCTTAGGGTTGTAAAATGCCTAAGCCAGTTGAACTTTACTTGAGATTGGCTCATCCATGGCTTGTTCAAGCTTATCTTATTAGATAAATGAGTTAAGCTAATAAAGGATTGATAAATGAAGTAACATGCAAATAACAAAGTTAATCAAAACTGAACTCATTTTTAACTCTACAAAATAACTTGTTTGAGATTGGTTTAGAGATAAACAAGTCAATCTTATACTATACTCAGTTGGTCAACACTAACTTAGATCAATTAATTTGTGCTTCTAGACATATCGGGACTAGATGTTTTTTTATTTATGTTTCAATTTTGTTGATAATTATCTCTTTTATGGTGGGTTTTTCATAATTAATTATTGTTTACATTTTCCTCCTTTGTCCTTTTTCCTGTTAGTAATTTTTTCATATTTTCTTTGTTACCTTTAGGTTGAGTCGGTGTTGGACAAAGAGAATTTTACATTGGAAGAGCTTCTGGATGAAGAAGAGATGATCCAAGAATGCAAATTATTAAATAGTCGTCTCATAAATTTGTATGACACTTTTACTTTTCAGCTGCATATTTCTATTTATTAGTCTTGTCATTTATGTTATGTGTCTTTTTAATGAGTCATGGTTCCTTGGCAATCATACCCTTACCATGACCTGCTGGTTTCACTTTTAGTTTTGAAGTTTTGTGAAGACAATGTGAAATGTTATTGGCGTTTAGTTTGAGAGATAGAGCTGATGTTGAACAGTTGTTGCACTACATAGTTCAGGAGTCTTCAGATGATGCAGATAGCAAACAAATGTTCAGATGCCAAATCATTTCAATTTTCAAATCAAATTTATTTCCCCCCAAACTGATCTTATAAACACGAGGTATTAACTCGATGTACTTGGTTATTGATTAGTCACCGCAATAGGTCAAAAAATCATGATCTATCTCAAGGATATGCACACTGGATTTAACAAAAAAAGTTGGAACGGTTACATATCATTTGATTTCCAATAACAGTCTTGGAACTCTCGCCATGCTATCTTCCATTGATTCTGGGTATGAGGTTAAGTAATCGTTTTGAAATAGATTATCATTTTAACAAAATCACTTAGAAAAAAAAATAGTGATCGTGCAACAAATACCACATCCATTGAGGTATTGTGCTAATTCATGATTCTATGGTTTAACTTTAATTAGAAATACCACAATGATTGATGTATTATGCATATATCATTAGTAAGGTATGCTTTATTATTTAATTGAACTTGATGGTTGTTTATCAGGTTATCCACTTTATTCATTTTTGGTAAAAAAATGGAATAAATAATGTGGTAGTCAAAACTATATATTAGGATTTTGAAAACCCATTATTTGGCTTTATTCGTTTTGTTTAGAGGCAAATCCAAGCCTCTATTCAATCGACGATGTTATTTTCGCTTTTTTGTCTCTCAAAAACTCAAACGAGGTTTTATTTCCTGCTTCGTGAATGTGGATTTGGCTATTGAGAGAAGCAATTTCAGTTCTTATATATTAAAACGTATGTATTGCTGATTTTTGACCACCATAAGTTGTCGACTTTCACTATATCATAAATTTATGCATTTGTTTCATTTTTTTGGTATTTTACTTTTGTTCTAATAGATGAGATGTCCTTGTTGAAGCTCATTCCTTGGCATATTTGTTACCATCATTTTGACATTTTAAATCTAATGAATAGATATTTTAAAGGGTTTATACAGAATTGATGGGATGTATATGTGTTGATGATAGTTGTCCTTCAGATTAATTTAACTTCCAATATACTTTTGACACTTTAGATAACCTCAATTTTGCAACAGTTTGCAATGCTATGACAATGCAAGTGTTCTTTCATATGCATGCCATGGATTAACGACTTCAAACTATTTGAATAATGTCAAACCTGAATCGAATAGAACTTTGTCATCATCGTGTAGTTTCCTTATAATTTATTTAACAAACTATTGATTTCTATGTACAAATGTTCGATTCAATATGTGGTTTTGTTATCTGTATCCATTTCTGACCATATTAACTATCCATTACATCACAAGATGTTGTCGTCCGTATCATTTCCAAGATAGCTACTATTTAAAAATTTGAGTCTTCCCCTTGCTTTGACTTTTGTTTTTAGGTAGCAAGAATAGTTAATTTGAGAAATCTGGTGCAACGGTTATTGATTTTAAATAATGAATCCAAATGTTAGGAATTTACTTTTGATAAATGTAGTGGTATTATGGGTTTTTTTTCTTTACTTGTCATTGTCTAGATTGCTCTGGATTTTCTTTGATTTTCCATCTTAGTGTTATACCTTATATCTCTCATGCTTAAAATGATAGTTTTTATAGGTTTTTTAGTGGAGACCCTATGGAAGAAGAAGAGAAGACCGTGAAACGTGATAATGTTATTATCTTACTAGACACAACACTTGAAGATTTGTATACGGGGGGGTTCTTTGAAGGTAAAGGACACCAATAGACAATATCAAATATATGCAATTTTGCACTGATTGAATTTTTGAAAGAATATGTTTGTTTATACATTTTCTTGTTCCTTACTGTACATTAATATATATTTTTGTTTGACACATGCTAATTATATCAAGGGTTTACCTTTATGTTTGTATGCCCCTAGGTCTATTTGTTTTATGTTATGTCCACATTTTCACAAACTGAAAGTTTCTCATTTTAAATTAAAAAAGAACTTTAGAATGATGTTTTACATAGTATTGATGGGAGCCTCCATTAGTTACTTCATTGATTTGTTGTCT
>CAIGRH010258775.1:0-10170 GCA_903798295.1 Fraxinus nigra | reverse complement strand
CCTTCAATGGAAAAGAATCTCCTTGCTTTTTAAGGGACAGTAGGTAAAACGGGTAGGAGTGAGTTTTTTTTTTTTTTTTTTAATAAGGAATGAAGAAATGAGTAGTCCAGGGTAGCCTAACTGAGAAAGCAAATAAAGAACTATGTCAGTTCTTGTAAGGAATTTCTTTCTGCTTCATTATTCTTCCTAAAGATTGAGTAGCATAATAGGCAGTTATATACTTTTTAATATAATTTACTCTGGTAATAAAATCATTAAGATTTTGCAAGTAGTTCTTAATTTCAACTTGTAAAACTTGTGGATTTTTGTGAAACTAATCTATGAGCCGCTTCTGTGGCTAATTGGTCAAGAAATCATTTGGCTACAAATTTATCTCATGATGCTCCAATTACCTCACTAGCTCTGTCTGAAATTTAATTTCCTTATATATACATAGGTCATGAAATAATTTTAATTTTTTTTTAATATGTTTACTATTTTTTAGGTTCGTTGGATTGGATACAGTTCAAAGGATGATACATGGGAGCCAATTGAGAACTTAGGGTATGTTGTAACATATCTATTCCAAAATTGTGTTGCTCAAAGGATATTTGTCCCACTGATATTTCTTCTATTCTTCTTTAGTAATTGCCAAGAGCGGATACAAGATTTTGTACTTAAAGGAATTAAGGCGAAAATTCTGCCACGTCCGGTAAGATTTGATCTTTTTATGCTATATACTATAGTTAATATTATATTTGCTAAAAATTAGTGTTGAGTTGTTTTCACTTGAGCTCCCGTTTGGCCAAATTATAATTCATCTTTTTCTCTCTTCTTATTAACCACACATTTTCTAATAAAACAATATTACACGTAAACTCAAAACTTTTCATTCTTTTTTAACCATACATTCTTCAAAAAATTACTATTCCAAAATACATTTTCCCAAATTCTCAATATAATGGGGGCCAAACAAGGGCTAAATAATGTCAGAGAAAATTGCTCGTGTGTGATATATACCTTTTGAAGTAAATTTTTATATTTCAACAATCAGAAAATAAATTAAATATTTAAATGAGCAAAAACAAAACATCACAGAAAGTGAAAAATTACCGAACTCAAAATATTGAGAAGCACAACAAATGAAATCTTGATTTGGAGGGGGAACATAGAAGCCAAATAAGAGGTCTACAGTCTACTTTGATCCTTGTTGTTTCCTGTTGCACAGACGGATGAGATATTCGGTAGCTTACTGCATACCACGGGAAGAAGAGAGACAACCAGTGACTTTCATAGGATGTAGTTTTGGTGACGGATAGGTGGAAGAGAAAAGAGGTGGATTACTGAGGGAGCTTGCATTTGAAGGAAAAAAATATAAAATAAAGAGTATTTGCAGAGGGATACAACTTTACCGTTTGGACATTTATGTGGAGCCATTTGACATTCTCAATCTATAAATAATCACGATATACCGTTGGCTGGCAATGGGTATTTACTTTTAAGTAAAACATAAAAATTAAAAAGTGGGCATCCTAAAATGGCTTATAGGTGTATCACGCAGCTTGCTCAAAAGGTGCAGCTCTAGAGCTTTATAAAATATATTTCTTTTGAGGTTTTTGCCTATGCTTGAGGGCTTTGAGGCATTTTCTTTACCTACACTCTCTGCGTCCATCGTTAAATGTTTGGTCAATATTTTATTCACTTTTTACAGGGCGACGTTGATGTTATTTGTGGTGGCCCTCCATGCCAAGGAATAAGTGGCTATAATCGCTTCAGAAATGTTGATTCTCCTCTTGATGATGAAAGAAATCAACAGATCAAGATTTTTATGGATATAGTTGATTTCCTAAGGCCAAAGTACATTCTAATGGAAAATGTAATTGACATCCTACGATTTGCCAATGGCTGTCTGGGAAGATATGCAATAAGCCGATTGGTTCACATGCATTACCAAGCGAGGCTAGGGATCATGGCTGCTGGTTGCTATGGTCTTCCTCAGTTCCGTTTGCGTGTTTTCTTATGGGGTGCTCACTCTCACGAGGTAAGTATTTTACTGCTTCAAGACTTCTCCAATAACTTGCCTATTGACATATTTTCAAGTCTAAAATGTATATCCAAATTAAAATAAAATATTCAGAAATTTTCAAAATACAATATGCATTCTAGATATATTTACATTTTGCGTACCATATTTTGCTAATTTACAATTTATACACCATCTTTTGCTTAATGAAAAAAAAAAAATCCATTTTTAGTTAAAAACTTAAAATATTCATAATAAATAGCTAAATAAACTAAAATACTCTTAATTGGATATAACCTATAACTCCCTATATTAAATTATCTAACACTTTTCATACCGTTGTTTAACTATTTTATGATTCTGTAAATAAAATTTAATAAATTAAATGTGTTGGAAAATATGGCAAAAACTTCATTTGAGTTTTTTCTAACATTATATATTTTGTAGTTCAAAATGAATTCCTTAATTATTTTAAGTTGAGGTTATAGGTTTATACTATTTTGCAATGTAACAAATTTTCAAGAATTCATACATAGTTCTTTGGTTTTTGTTTTTGATAATCTTTCTTTCTTTTTAATGAGAAAAAGTTAAGACAAATATAAATGTTGATAGATACATGTTTCTTAAAAAAGATAAATTGTTATACAATTTTTTGTATAAAAAATAAAGATTATAAATGTCATGTTAATCGTGTTGTCAAAATACTTGAATTGGCAGAAAATTAATTTTTGAAACAGATAAATATAAGTGAAAAATAATTGGATGAAAGAGAAATAGAAATTAAAACTTGGAAGAATAATAAAATAGTCTGGAAATTATTACGTAATGTAACATATATGGTGTAATTATTAATTTTCAATGACAAATATTTTGCCCTATTTATGTATTTATAATGGAAAATATATAAATATTTCTCTCTTTTTTTTGGTGTTATTTTCTTACAATGAATTAAAATATAGTATGCAAAATGTAAATTTGCAAAATATGGTACTCGAATTTTAAATACACCCTAAATGTAGGGACATCTTTTGTAAATTATCCTAAAATATTTGCCTTAATGTTGTTAAATGTTAATAATGGTCATATATTTATGATTGCATATTAGTCATTTACATGCCAATATAATTTCTGGAATACGACACATACTACTCATATTTGCTTATTTTTGTTTGTCTTCCATTTTTGAACCCGACAAGCATCTTAAAGTAACAATTTGATTACATTGTTAGTCAGCGTGAATGCATTATATAGGTATCGTCATTGTCAACCACTCAACCTTGCCATCTCTCTCTTCCACCATATGGCTTCGAAATATCCCGTGCTTTCGATTTCTAAATATGACATGATAACTACATATCAATTCCACTCGATCATCAAGATTTCAATTTTGAATTCAACACTTAATCAAAGATGCACAATCATGAACCTAGATGTCTATGCTTTTATTAGGACAATCAAAATAGGTTTGTTTGGTAGATAGCAACCATATATTAAATTAAAACTAAAACCTTCTTCCACATCAATTGCATTTATTAAAAAATGTTCTTAAAATGGCTAGTTTCCCCCAGAAATGTGTCCTTGAGCATTGGAGTGTCGGAAATCCTCCAAAAGACGTGCTGAAAAATGTTTGAGCGTGTTTGATGCATGTTGGTGCAATTCTGGTAAATGTCCACTCTCTTTTTCATCAAGTAAGTTGCCACATATGCCCATTTTCCTGTGAGTAGTATGTTCCAGTAACACAAGATATGCTACATTGTCCTGTGTATGCAAACAGAAAATATCATGTGTGGATATTATCTTCACCAACCATTACACCTGTGACCTGCCATATATTTACCCAACGAGATGAGGCTTTGCAATCACCTGATTATTATGAGCTATTTACACTAAAATCTCCCAACATGCTAGAAAGTTTTCTGGTCAGTGGTTGTCAGTGTAAGGGTTGGATTTCTCCTCTAGAAAGAGAGAAATGTTTTTAAAAAATAACTAAATGCACATAGTTTAATATATTTAGTATGTACTCCTGCTTTAAAGTCAAAGCAGAGGTTGCTCATGCCTTCTTTATAGCTGGAAGTTACATATTGCCATCAGCATAGAAGTTAGATGCAATTTTTACTTACTGAACTTGACGTTGGTTGTTGTTCTATTTGCAGATATTGCCCCAGTTTCCCCTCCCAACGCACAATGTGGTCATCCAATACGGATTTCCTAGTGAATTTGAGGTGCTTAACATGTGACGTCAATTAAATGATATATATGTGGGTCTCTCTAATAGATTAAGCTTTTAGATCAAATGGGCAACATGGTATCAGAGCTCGTGTTTTGAGTCTCGCCATTACTAATTTGAATGATATAAGTGTAGTCCTCTTTAATAGTTTAGACTTTTAGATCAAATGGTCAACAATGGTCATATCTAATTAATTCCTATTGCTAATCTAATTCCATTTTGCAGCGTAATGTTGTTGCTTATGATGAAGGGCAATCTCGGGATCTAGAAAAAGTCATTGTTCTGGGTGACGCCATATCAGATCTTCCTCCTGTATTTTGTCTACTTTTTGTTACACTGCCATAGTTTTTTGTGGCGAACTTGCATTCTTATTTTGTTTCTATTGTAAGGTTGGGAATGAGGAGATTCGTGACAAGATGCCATACACAAAGTCTCCAGAAACTGAGTTTCAAAAGTATATTAGAGCATCTAAATCTGGTAGGAATACTTTATCTTATCATTGAACTCTTGATGAATCTGGCATATGCTACAGTTGCTGTCCATCACTTTCATTTGTTGGGACATGTCCATTTTGTGATGCGCACATCATTCATACTATTTGTATGTCCTGGACAAATTTACTCATATGCACAGATAATCGTGTTGTTGCCAAAACGACATCTTTAAATACTTACTGTAACTTTTGATTAATGCATATGCAGTCAGAGAGATAGTCGATCTATGGGTTTGTTTGAGCCCCATTTTTTGGAAGAATTGATTTTGTAATTGTGATTAAGTTGGAAAAAGTTTTGGGTTTACTTATAAAATTATTTTATTGGAAATGAATTTAAGGAAAATGAGTTTTAAAAAATGGGATCAAACATGGGCTATATGTGCTTATCTAACCCAATTTTATTTTTCAAATTTGCATTAATCTCCAAATGAAGAAGTTCCTATTACTATGAAGTGTTCTTATGCTTTCATGAAACCTAACCTGGGTTTAGTCCATTGCTTTGATATAAAACTGATACCACAAATTCTTATTCTAATAATTTTTAGGACATGATTTGACCGGGCTAAAATCACCTTCAGTCACCAAACTTTTACTGAAGTTTTTCTTTGGTTAGGTGACTTCTTTTTTTCCAACTTAGCCCCATTTGAGCCCCCTTTTTTGGGGGGAAATGTATTTTGGAATAGTGAGTTTTTATAGAATATGTGGTTAAAAAATAAAAAAAGTTTTGGGTTTACGTGTAAAATTATTTTATGGGATAATATACGGTTGAAAATAAGTTTTGAGAAAAATGGGGCTCAAACAGGGGCTTAATCTCCTAAGTTTATTTTTGTTTCAGTTTCGTCGCTCTCTCTATCTCCATTTAATACACTACTAGAAATTCTCACGTGCAAGTCGGAAAGGCTCACTTGGACTTGAAAAACCGTTAGCTTATTCTTTTAAAGGTCACTAAACTTCATTTCATAAAAAATTATAGAACTGGATGTTCAAAGTAATAAGCTAAACGATTTTTAAGTTCACGTCAACTTTTCCGTTTGCCGTGTCAGATTTTTTAGTGCATTTTACGGAGTTGGACAGAGTGTGGTAACTTGAACCAAAATAAAACTTAAGAGACTAAATTAGAACAAATTAGGTGACTAAAGTGAAACTTTGATATAAGATAGGTGACTAAAATTTTTTTAAACCCTGGTTTGATTTCTTTTAAGTTTCGACCAACCAAGGAGAGGTCAAGTGGAAGGAGCTTGGTTTTGTTCTAGTTACTATGCTTTTGAGATTGAGCTTGGCTTGGTTATCTAATGAATGATCACATATCACTTTTAAGGATTTTTATCTAAACAGATCTCAATTGCTTGAATTGTTGTACAGCGCTTTTCCAACTAAGATGATTAGCATTTCTCTGGTTGATCTAAGTTAAAATGGAGTTATTGGTACTCAATCAATAAAGTCCAAATGCTTCATTCCTTGGTGCGTGGGGAACATCATCAATGCAAAAAGATTATTAAGATTTTTGAAACTTGTATAGCCTCTGTTTGGTCTAAAATTCAGATTTTTAGTAAATTTTAATAAAAGTTGATGAAATGTGTGGTTGAAAAGTTGTAGATTCCATGAAATATGTGATTAAAATTAATTATTGACTTTTGACTTAGATTTTTATTAGCATTTTTAATCTACACCAAACAGGGGCATAATAACAAGTACTACAGTAAAATAAAAAAACACTTACCTGAAGTTATCAGTGACCTTAGATGAATGGGAGGTGAATGTCTGAATCACAGGAGGAAAAATTGATATACAGTATCCATGGGTTCTTAGTGCTACTATTTATACCAGTCGCCAGGTTAAATTAGGGGGATATCAGTATCTGGAGGTCATCTGTGCAAAATTGTCCCGTGCACAAACCTGAATCTGAACTATCATGCCGGAAGGTGGGGAGGATAAGGATTTTGATGGCCATGAAAGCATAGATTGCTTCTTCTGGAATGAAGTTGGATTTGGACTGATTTTATTTTTTCTTTTCTCCAGATATGATGGGCTCTTCCTCTAGCAGTGCAAGCAAATGCAAGAATCCTGTTCTCCATGATCACCTTCCTTATCCATTGGGAAATGATGATTATTTGCGTATTTGTAAAATACCTAAAAGAAAGGTTAGTAAATAAGAATTTGTGCGCTTCATTTGGCTTCCTTCTGTTGATGTTAAGCTCTCTACTTCATGTCAACAGGGTGCAAGTTTTAGAGACCTTCCAGGCATTGTCATTGGATCCGACAACTCTGTTCGACGAGCACAGGAGCAAAGTTTGATGCCATCCGGAAAGCCTTGGGTAGTACATAAATGTCACCAGTTTATATTTAGCTGGAAACTAATCCTACATTATTGTTTAATTAAATATCTTGGAAGTGCAAAACTTTCTTGTCATGCATTTCAATCTGTTGAATTGCCAGTCTTGACTTCCTGAATCACCGCGTGAAATGTTGTGTTAATCCTGTAGCTGATAATCATTACCGATTGATATAAGCACTCTATAAAGTGTCTACTCTAGCCAAATTGATCAAATTCACCCCATCTTGAGAGAGTTTCTGGAGAGAGATTTAATATCTGGCAAAACTTCGAGTTGGCTTCAAAGATAATTTCATGAAGCTAGGGTTGTACAAATTTCTTCTCCAAACATCTAAGATCACAAATCAGAAGTTGACCCTCATTTTCTTCTAATTCAGTTTATGGATTACTTTGTTTTAATTATTTGAAAGGTTCCCCGGTAGCATTATAATTTTATTTATATTTCCTTAAAACCTTTCTAAAATCCATGGCAGCATTTGACCTGCATCGAGTTATTTTTAACCATGATATTATGCCCTGGGTACAATGCTTTTAACTTGCATTCATACTTTGTTCTTGTCATGATCAGGTACCTGATTATGCTATTAGTTTTCGTGATGGAAGGTCTACAAAGTAAGCATATGTCATGTGGAAGGAGTATTGCAGTTCCCTTTTTCTCTTTCTTTCTTAGCATTTTACAAGTTTTTTTTATCTCTTTCCATCATAAATGCAGACCATTCGGACGGTTGTGGTGGGATGAGACTGTGGCAACTGTCTTCTGTTTTCCCGATCATCACTCACGGGTAATTTTCTCCAACTTGTTTTTGCAATATTCTTTTTCGGGACACGGTGTGCATTCCTCGATTAAAATATTTTTCTTCTGTACAGCCAATTTTGCACCCTGAGCAAGATAGAGTCCTCACTCTCCGGGAATGTGCAAGGCTGCAAGGCTTTCCTGATTATTATAAGTTTTGTGGAAAACTGAAGGAAAGGTATTATTCATCTTGAGTCAATTTTATATATATCTTGGAGCATGTTTGATTAAGCTTACAATTTACTCATAAGTAATTTAATTAAAAGTAATGAGGAAGTTTTGAAATAAATAAATTTTTATTCATCAAAGTTGCAGACAAGGTACTTATTTTGATAGCAAGGTAAGAGTTACTTTCAAAATAAGATTTTTTTTTTTGCTTAAAGTAGGAAAGAGTAATATATTCAAACATGTTTGGCCACAAAAAGTTACTTAAAAGTGTTTTAAGACGCGTGAATGGGAAGGTAGATAATCCTTATGTGGATCATACATGATAAACCATTCACTTTTCTTAGTAATCATTAGATTTTTCTAGGAAATCGGAACCAAAGCCCTCAAAATGTCCTCGAGTTCTTGCGATTTCAGCCTAATCCATGAGACCAATCATCACGATATTGATATGAGCTATGGATTAATAAGAACAAACTAAAAACATCTCCATGAAACTATTTATATGCTATTTATTTTGGCTCTTCATTTTGATTTTTTCAAGAAACGTGTATGTATTTTGCCTCATCTTTTATTAATATTTTTTTTACATGTGAATGGCCAATTGATTCAAAGATGATTGAATAATTAAAGAAATAAAGTATTGAAACCTATAGCTTATTAAATAAAATCACTATAAAGAATAGAGTGGACCAACTCTCTATTTGAAAAAGTAGGAAAATAGAATCTTTTGGGGCTTATTTTTAAGCATCGACTCTCTAAAATAGAGAGCTAATTGCATTTAAAGAGTTTTTTTGGAGATGCTCTAAGCCTTATTCTCAGTAAATTTGAAGTTGGCTACATGAATCATTTGTCGCCATTCCACTTTGTTAATTGTTAAGCGTACGGCATAAACTTCAACCTTGCTCTATGCACAAGCACCACCTCATCTTGTTGACACATGCTCATTTCTTATCTTATCTATTTTATATGATCACATATTCATCTTAGCATCTTCATTTCCGCTAAATTCACCTTATGTACTACATGTTTTATATTAATAGCTAAATACTCATTATAGCACATTTTATCTCAAGCTCCTCTCTTTTCAGAAATCTCTTTTTCTTGTGATCTTTTCAGATACCGTCAAGTGGGGAATGCTGTAGCTGTTTCAGTTAGCCGCAGTCTAGGATACACATTAGGTATGGCCGTGCAGAAGTTGAGTAGTGATAAACATCTCATGACTCTCCCCCCCAAATTCTCCCATTCCACAACTATCGAGCTAAAGTCTCCATCTTCGGATGTCTGAGTAGTCACTATTTATTGTTGTGCAATAAAATTAGGGAGAGTTTGAGTTGATTTTTACCTGACAAGTGAATAATGAACTGTAGGTGGTAAATTGGAGATATCCAGTTTCTTAAATTTATTGTTGGTTTGCCAGAATTTACTATTTATTCGCCTGTTTCTTGAATCCTATGCTGGGCATAAATATTATGCGAGAACTTTATGTTGTAATGAGAAAAATAATCGTGCAGACTCTATATTTTACCTTACTATTCAAGATATTTGAAGATCGATAAGGAGTTGGTTATGTGTTGACTGACAAGATCTTGAATTACAAGAATAATGAAGGGAGAAAACAATTATTGAAATTTTAAAAAGTACTATTTGTTCTTTCAATAACTGAAATTCAAAATTCTGTTGAGATAAATATCTTGTAAACTCTATTGCTGCTTGTGCATTCCTTGTATTCTAAAACTTTCTTTCTTCTAGCTAGAAAGATGCTAAAACTAGTACTTATTAGTTGATAAAATTTTTAGAACTTAAATTTATTGAAAATAATTCGTTTTTTGTGGTCTATTATTTGAAATACCAAAAACACAAATTCTTGATATCCCTATGCTTTTGTAAAGAGAAAAAGAAATACCCAAGAGGGCATTGTTGGGATTGGCCGATCTTAGAGCTTGAGTTTTGATATTATAATTTTGGCCAACTTTGGGCTTTGACTAGGTTTGAACTCATATAGAGAGTTGAGATTATAATCCAAATGAGCATATGTTGTATCTACATATTGTTCTTGGTTATCTGAGTTTAGGCCACACTTTTTCGACGTGACATGGTATCCAAAATTCTCGAATTTTTTCATTGAAGATTGCATGCATAATTTTTTTTTTTTTTT
>CAIGRH010258770.1:0-16050 GCA_903798295.1 Fraxinus nigra | reverse complement strand
CTCTCTCTCTCTCTCTCCCTTCTTTTCTCTCTTTCTCTCCTCTTTTTCTTTCTAAATTTGTGTGAATTGAAGTGCAATAATAAGGTAATTATGGGTGTGACTTGATAAGAATAATTATCTAATTAAAATTCTAATAGTACTCTTAATTCAAATTTAGATTGGTCTTTCCACAAATAAACTTATCGAAAAATAATTTAATAGATATCCAAAATAATATTAAAATGTAATTTCGAGTAAAACTCATATATATCCAATTATTAGGAATATTAACACAAGGTCCCTAAAAATGGTAAAGTTGTTTAAGTTACCTAAAATCTCAAAAACTTGCATTTATGTCTCATAATATATTGCACAATATATTGCACGTACTTTTTGGGTATTACAAAAAAAAGTCATTTATGCTCATGTTAGTAAGTTGAGCGAGCCTGATAATTTTCAAAAAATCATTTTCTTTTCTCATGTGAATCATATATTTAAGAAAGTAAGAGCTTCTAATATTAAAAGAATGCACTGCTATATCTTGACTACATTATTCACATGCATCAAGACTTCCTGATTTTCTTTTCTTTTTTGCTTCAAATTATAAGCACTACAAAATGCCGGCTAGTCGTGTTCGATCTCGAGTCCAAATCCAATAGGATATTTTCGTTGCTGGAGCAAGAGCGAGCCACTGAATTTGCATGGACCAAATGCTAGAAAAACAATTCCATTGAGCTTAACAGTTAAGGTGTTGCTAATTCAGCTTCAGCTGCTTGCCTGCTTTTCCAAATGACTGGAGCCACTAGCATCCATACTGCATTATCAGAAGTCTTTGTTTATAGAACAATGGTTGGAAGTGAGGTGAGGGCCAAACAAGGCCTTATAAGTTTGTTCATAATATAAACAAGCTGGGATGGGAAGAAAGTTTTAACTACTTACTGTAAATGCAGGCTGCTAGCCACTCATTCACTATCTTCACCCAAGTACTGGTCCAGCCGACGTCAATTGTCCACCTGCGTTGAGTCGACATGCATTGCATATAATTAAAAACGATTGTCTTTTTGGAGAGATTTTTGCTATTTAAAGTGAAACAAGAATGGCATTGCAAAAATAATTACTTTTTCATAGTATGATGAGTATTCCACCCAATTAAGAGCATTGCAAAGTACATGGCTCCAGTGGCAAAAACAAAATGAAAGAATCCATAACCATAAGGAACATCATCATCTTCCTGTATCTCCTTCTTCCTGAACTGCAAAGTGTGTTGTCATATGAAAAATTTGAAAACGGCACGGTAAAATTGAATGCAAAAAGAATGTAGCACTGGTAGAACCTGAAAGCATTGAGAATCAATGCCAGTTGAAAATGTCGCAATAACCATTGCAAGAACCGCAACAACAAAACTCTAACAAGATCAAACAAAATTGCATTAGTTATGGAGCAAGAGAAAATATTTTCAGACGACTGATTTTGCAATAACCTCTTTGTTATGTCTCCAACTATTGAATTAAATAGAAAATAAAAGAATATTTCTGTGACTTTTTATCGTGTATTTGTTTGGAGAAATAATGTCTGAGAATTACTATGATGGTTAGCCAGTCTCTTTTTGCTGCAGTTCCTGCTCTTTGAATGCATTTACCTTCAGGTGGTTCACTGCAAACACAAAAGTAAGACATAGAGTCTGAGAAAAGAGGGAAGTGAGGGCACCCCCATTAGCAAGGAAATATCGCTGTAACAGAATTTTATTGCACTGCCTTCTTTTAATATTGTTCATTTTGCGAGTAAAAAGGCCTTACTCCTATCCTCATGAATCCAACAAGAAATGTGAATCGTCCTCTCTTTGGAAGAAACCATATAGAAATAGCTTAACATTTCTTTGGATATGGGATTTAATGTATACGAGACTGTGTATTCATATTTGTACATGGTGTTTGAAACTATATTTTTTAGATGCAGGAGTTGAAACTGATTTACTAACACACTTTCGTTTCAATAGTGTACCACAGTGAGTTAGAGACTGAGAAGCATACTATTAAGTGAAGGCATTAAAAGATCACAAATTAAAAAGCATACCTTCTGATGGCAGACCAGCAGAGGAACACCAGATAAAGCCCCATAAATCCTGGAGTCACAAAGCCAGCATTCACCTGTTTTGAAAGTATGTAATGGTTTTAGATATTAAAATATTGAGCAAAAATGAACTGACAGAGAGCACGAAATTAACTTACTTTTTGGTGAAGAGATACACTGGTCATAAGTTGGAGAAGTACTAGAGTCCAAGAGATGAAAAAAATGTTGAGAAGGCAAGAGGGCTGCGGTGTGTACCAAATGTACATAAGAATTATCCCAAGTATGCATACAACATAAGCTGCTGTTGCAAGTAGCATCACATGAATGTGGCTGCACAATAATCTCACCATTAATCACCGAGTGATGGGAAAAAAATGACAGAAGAATGACAAAACTCGACATCATTGTACAATCACTAGGGTAATTTATTGTTGTATGGAAGTCCTGAGATTGAGTAAGCAATAGAGAATAAACACTAGGCATTCACATGGTTCAGCACTTGATTTATGTCCACGGGTAGAAGAACTTCAGTAACAATAGGCGAGAAAACAGAAGAGTACCATGTACTAAATTCTGAACTCCCCATAAAGTACATAGTAAGGGATTATACAAAAGAGTATGAAGTACTCAAACCAAAATCCAACTAGTGAGAGTCTGATCCCAAAGCCTCATTACAAGGTAGTCAATTTCTATCTCAAAAACTGGGACGAATCCACATAACAAGGGGGCTCCTATATATAGGAAATATAATGTAGTAATCATTCTAATCATATTTGTATTAAAAGCAACAAAACACAGATTAATGACAATTTAATGTGTCGTACACAATCATTCATTGTATTTTGCGGATCTGATGAGCAGAAGAGATTGTTAATGAATTCTTCGAATGAGGCACGTACCATCTGTCAGCATATTTCTCGGACTGGCAACAATCATTCAACCATGTAATGAAACTGATGATGCTTATTAGTTGAATTACTAAAAATACCCTGCCAAAGAGTCACAAAAATAAAATAAATTTAAAAGATGACATATTCAAATTACTGAAGATTAAGCCAACTTTTCATTTTTTAAGAAAAACGTACAGCAAAAGTGTTAAACTAACAAAACAGAAAGAGATAAAGAACTCAATTCTTGATTGTGGATGAATAGATATCAGAAGAATTAGTCATACCCGGCACCAAAATGCGCAAGCTGCCCTGCCAGATTATAATGCATTAGGCTCATGATTTACAATTCAAAACTAAATTTGCTAAAACAAAAATTAAAATTAATCTGTTAGTAGATGTAAACAAACCATATAGTGAAATGAACTCTGGAGGAAGAAGAAATGATAATATGATCAGTGCGACCTTCATCAAAATCTTGGCAGACCACCATCCAGAGTGCCAACATTCTCTACGATCATCTCGCTTTGAAGTGCCAGCTGTTGAAAGAAACATTGCAAAATAGAATGTCTGTATATAATGTCAAGGCTTACTTCAATTTACCTCATAAACATGAAAGATCACTTCTTTTGAATGTTTGGTGAATCTTGTTATTTAGAAAGGAAAAAGAGAAAGAAAGTGTGTAACTGCTTATATCTTCATTTGGCATCTTGTTTAAGAGTGTTTCAAGTTTGAGTTGAAGTCCAAATTTTTGTATTGCATGTATTGGATTTCCCTTAAGATGTAGACTAGGATTAATAGAAAGCAAAACTTTCCCACCCCGCTATTTCTGACTGAGGAAATAGGGCAAGGAACAAACCTTTCCCATGTTAGTGTAATTTCTTCAACAGAAGTTTAACTAAGTAAATATAATTTAAAAACTTTTTTCTTGTAGAGAATTCAAATATATTGGATCTTCACAGCTCTTATATAACTTTACATGAAAAACTCTGGCTTTTGCCTATTATTGTCTAGAAAAAATATGTTGTATGGTATTATAAGGATACAAAGCATCCCAAGCTAACTCTCAGAACTCCTTCTGCACCCAAGCAGCCTTTGACCCATTTGCTTCCATTTAGTCCTGCACTCACAACACGTTAAGAATGCTTCATGTTCTGTAGCTGGATCATACAGTCATCGCAGTATATGGTGCAAAATTTGCATATGATGTAAATTTGTCTTACATTTAAGCAGTTTTAAGACAAATATATACAAAATTTTTGAGCATGAAAAAGTCTTACCTTTCATTTCTGTCAAGGCACTATGTCCATAATCGCGAACAGCCCACGCAAGAAAATTTGTAATGAGAAACATCAAGCTGTAGGCATATCTAGCCATCCAAGGATTCGAGCCATTGCGAAATTGATCAAACCAAGAACCATTTATGATCCTGGCATACATAGTCTTGGTGCTGTTGGTTGTGCTCTCCATTGCTCCTTCTGTATTCGGCATGACTGATTTTTTTATAGAGCACGGAACAATTGGTATTCAAGTTCCTAATTCCTCTTCACCTATGCAAACACAATGTTGAATGTTTAGCAATAAGCCCAAAAGTTAGACAATTCCCTGCTGGCTAGATTTTGTGATTCCCCATTCCATACTAATGGACAGATTAACTGCAAATTTACTTTTTATGACTCAAAATTAAAATGGGGCTTTCAATTTTCACTGCCCATCATTTCTTAATATGTCAATCTCTTCAGATGTTTCGGCCGTTAAGGAGGCACGTCGCGATTAATGTGAGCTTAGAAGCATTTTTCTGAAAACCCATTCTTAAAGAAACAGTTTCTTTTGGTAGTGCTCAACAACTATGCAATTAGAAATTCTTCAAGTCAACGGCTCTTTTTGGAAGCGTGTTGTATTCATCTACCAAACACATCAATATATCAGTTACTTGCACAGTATGTATTTCATCTTTTTTTTCTTTATTTATCGAAGTTGCATTCCATGCAGCCCTTTTGGCTCAACTTTAATCATTCATCTATGAATCATATTATTATGTACACACCGCAAATTCGTACCATTAAATAAAATTCTACACATAGCTACACAAAAACAAATTATATATTCTGTTTCCATCAAGAATAATTGATAAGAGTAATTTTGAAGAAAGAATATCCAGAAGTTTCATAACTCAAACGGACGAGATTATATTACAGATCATAATAGAATTACCTGATGAGAAGAAGAAGAAGAAGAAGAAGAAGAACATAGATCCAGATGAATCCCAGAAAATACTAGTCTCGTTGAAAAAGGGCTCCCTCGTTCTTTCTTACTTTAACAAAGACAAATTGCATTCAAGAAGAGAGATTTTCTCTGTATATTTCACCTTTTCACTTTTGTGTTGCTCCTATGTTCAATACTAGAAATATATATGTCTGTTTGTATATATAGAGTGGGGTGGTTGCTTTTACTTTTGGTGCCGTGCTTAGTGCTTCTTTTTTCCCGCCGAAGCCTCTATTCTATATTTCTTATACGGTTTATTTTAAGTGTGCTTGAATTCTTCATTCAGCTCTCAATCTTTCATGCGTTGAAGATTCATAATTAATGGCCTGCTATATGCGCATGCCACTGCAGGCTAACATAATAAGCATTCAAACCACCATTACCATTCTCATCATTATATTCATTCTTGTTGTCAACTATTGATTGTGTTTTAAATGTTATCATTTTTGCTTTGACTCTATGGAACATGGATTGACTTCCACTGATGTCCTAAAATATCGATATTTTGTAGATCTTTTATAAAATATATCCTGAATTATTGTATTTTATATTACATAGGTAAAATTCAATGATTGAACGAAGAATAGAAATAAATAAGCGAAAATTGGTGAAAAATAGAAAAAATCAAAGTTTAAGGACCAAATTAAAAATATTCAATAGTTGATTCGGACCACAGCACGATACTTCAAAGATTGTTAGGAGACAATTGGATGGAATTAGAACTCAAAAATGAATGTAATATGATCAAAATATTATCAAAATCAATTTCCAATCACACAAGTCATATTCCAGATTTTTAGTCGAAAATTGAGATCAGTTTTTGGTACAATAAACGTCCGATTTGAAAAATTATATTTCTAGAAAAGTCGTAGCCCTTTGAGATAGATTTTCAATGTACTTTGAATCGCCTCAATCGGATATCGGGAGATAACATTATGGCCAATATACTAACAATTGTGCAGAGACAAAAAAATCACGCGCAGATGCAACTTTCCTTATTCGATTGAAACTCTTTTGGAAATCAATATAGACATGGTTTTCACCATTTTTCTACTCCTACAAATACATAACAATAGAATACATATTGTGGACATCACATAAACATATTATACTCCAATATTCATCAATTATTGTCATCAAAGGAAGAAAGTTCATAATTTTTGTGAGAAGATTGAATGAGATTTATAAGAACTCGGTCAAGTGGAGATTCAAACCTGATTTTTAGGGAAAGAAGAGAAGCGCAAGTGAAGATTTATCAAGAAACCATTGAGAAGATTCAAGATTCATCTTCATCTTCATCTTCATCTTCTCGATTAATAAAAAATACGCGTTATATCTTTTCACTTAAATATGATTTTTTGTAATTTCGATATGTTATGTTAGTTTTATATATTGTTAGGATGAGATGAATCCTTGTTTTAAAATTTTTAATATTAATTAATCATTTTGACGACTGTATGTTTATTTTCTTGGATATTTATTATTGTTTTCACGAACTTTTGAATTAATTAGCTACTAATTGAGATGATTTATTGGAATATATTATTATCGAGAGATATAATAGGTTTTTAGCTAAAAATAATAAATATTGTAAAGTCCGATAAGGAATAGAGATATACATCTATACTTTACATAGTTTCATATGTGTTCTAGATCGTTTAATGCATTTATTATGTTCACATCTTTCATCGAGAGATATGAATGTTATATGAGAGGAATAAATTTGATAACTATCGAGAGAAGTTTTCAATTAAATTAGGAACACTGACCAACAAGATTGATTATAAATTGTGTCTTTAATTCGTTGGGCTAAAAATAGATTAACAAGGGGGGTTCGATATCTTAGAAAATACTTTCACATATTTGAAATCAAACCAGTTAAATTACTTTCTAATTTAATCGATAATTTTGATATTAGTATAGAAAGCTCAAAANCATTTATCATGTTTGCATCTTTCATCGAGAGATAGAAGGGTTGCATGATGTGAATAAATTTGATCGCTATCGAGAGAGACTTTCAATTAAATTAGGAGCATTAACCAATATAAATGATTTCAAAGTGTCACTTTAATTGTTACACTAAAAATGTAATAAGGGGGATTTGACATCTTAACAATGCATCTCACACATTTGAAAAATACCTTTACATATTTTCATTAGTTTAATTGACAATTTAGGTGTTGGTGTAGAAAAAATCACAAAATTTATTTGCGATTCGATTAAAGTTGCAATTAATTTTAACTCAATCAAACACACGGTTCTCATGAGTTCGACACTCTATTTACTACTTTATTACTTGTTCACGATCTCATTCTCTTGCGGGGTTTTCAAAGGATCATCCACCAAGAGAGATCATTGTTGTCGTCAAAATTCATAACATTTCTTGATGTTTCTTTGGAACTTCAATCCAACAACGAATATTATACAACGTTTAAGGTGGAGTTGGGTTGTTCAATCCAAACTTTTTGCCGTTTAAAATTATTGCATATGGATTTGAAAGTCTCTTAGAATCGTTGAATTGTTTCGTGTTCACCATCTCATCTGAAAATTTAAACTATTAGACATGAGACACATTTATTGTTGTCTTCAACATGTGTGAAAGTATGATTCTTTAAAGCATGACAAATGCAGGTTAATTACCTCAATCATCATTGAACTTTTCTTAAAGTTTCTACTGGATCGCTGCACTTTTAAAAATTACATCGTTAATTACTAAACTTTGGAGTTTGCAATCCCATTCATCGTCAACTGAGCGGTTGTTAGAAAAATTGACAAATTGTTGACATGGCTAACAGAATATTTTATGTGGCACGTTTTTGTAAGTGGTTGATGCCTAGTAATATAGTTACTATTGACGTAGAAACGTTGGTGATGGATGGGATTGCAAATTCCCAAGTTCAATGATTAACGGCATAATTTTTAAAGTGCGCTGACTCGGTTGAAACTTTAACCAAACTTCAGTGATGATTGAGTTAATTAACTCAACAAATGTCTAGTAAGTATCGTATTGTTTCGGCTTTGTACTTATTTTCCTTTTTCAATAAAATAAAATACACCGAGATATAGGTTTTTTTGTCCGTGAAAACATATAGAGAAACGAGATCAAACTAAACTTTGATTACTAGCCAACAGGAAATTAAACTCATAGTCATAGACAAGATACATCCAGAATAACATTATTTAATTAGTCAATTTTATTTTCTCCCACAATAGAATCACCATTATCAGGTCTAATTTATTTAGAATGAATTGACTCGATTTCAAGGGTTTGTTTGATAGACAAATGTGGAAAGAAATTTTAATTTCATGATAGTTGAAAATAAAAACTCACCAAACTCATAAGAATTCGTTTTACATGAAAACAAAGAAAATACAACTTAAAGTAATTATACCTTGAAATTCGATTTCCATTTTCACGTTGCAATCAAACGGTCAAAATGGAATTCGTTTTTCTCGGATCTGACATTTTTCATGAAATTTGTTGCAATCAAACAGCACGTTAGATGTACAAAATGAGAGTACAATCAGTCATCAAACTTTGACCCCAACTACAATGGACAGAAATTGCATCACTGCACTTCAATCTAACAACAGTTAGACCATTTTGTCAGAATGTTAAAGCACTTATTGGGACTTGCTCAGACATATGTTAATAAAAACGTCTTGTGATCATCACTAACAAAAGGGCCTATAGAGTATAGTATTAGGTATTGGAGCATTTTAGTCGGTGATGATTAAGTTCATGGGAAGGCCTAATGCCACATTAGCAAGTTTTGTTATGTTCTTTAGTATTGCACTAAGTGACCCTATTTTGTGAATTTGAAGTTCAGTGTGGCATAATTGCATGTGGGGTCTAAATTTGTTGCAACAGATACTATTAACTCGTAAATGGAATTTGACCTATCTAGTATATTTTTTGCAGTGTTCTAAAATGCACGCATATATTCTATGTGTTTTCGAAACCTCTCGCTTATAGGATATGCGCATGATAATGCGATCAACCCATTTTCATTGACCATATATGCATGCTTATACGTCAAAATGCCCACTCATTTATGTTCAAAATTATATCAAAATTAGCATAATAGAGCTCAACCCGTTTTTACAACTTAAAAAAAATATATATATATATATATATATTTGAGTCCAACAAATATCAAATTAACCCAAATCACCCAAACTCACGTAGGATTTTGACGTTTAAAAAATCAAAACACATTTTTTCATAGAGTTGCAAACTATCTACGTCGAACATTAGCATCCTCATTTTTCGATATTTCTCTAGTTATACTAGCAAGTGAGGCTGTAATGAGCAATTTGAATTGTTGATGATTGTAATGAGGATGATGATGAGGTTAATAATAATATCCTATAATCTACAATAGGTAATAGAAATTCTCGAGCTGAAATAACAGAGTTCGTTGAAGATGATTTTATATCAGATGACACGAAAGATGACTTAGATGAAGAGGAGTTTGAATTGGAATCTGATAAAGAGTTAGATAATAGTTAGATTTTTTTTTAAATTGATATTAGTGTTCAATGTAATTGTACAAATTGACTGCTAAGTAATTATAGTATTTATGATTTTGAGCATTATGTTTTTGTTAAAATTTAAAGAATGTGTATAAAGTTCAAGTAATTGTAGCATTTAAGATTTTGAGCAATATATTTTTGTTTGAAAATTTCGAAAAATATGTATGAAATTTAAAGAATGCATTATTTTATTTATTTAATAGTTTAGAATATAAAAAATAACATTAAAAATTGAAAAACATATAATTACGCATATGATTCGCATAAGCACGAATATTTTTGTAATGGTTGATATTCGATTGAAACGTATTGACACGCATTACGCATTTTAGAACTTTGATTTTTTGACAGACCACTGGACCCAAATAAATATTTTTATTTCTTATTTTTCTATTTAATATTGAAAATATTATTATCGAAAATAGCTAGAATATTTTCACTGGATAATGAGTAGGTTTGGAAGTAGGGTTGCTTAAGCCGGAAGGGACATTTATGCTTCAATCGTGCCATGATTAAAGTAATTGTAAAAAAATAGCCCTTATATTTTCTTACATAATTACTACTTTGAAATTCTTGTGTCAGCCTTTGTCCAATGATTTTAATTTTTAAATGATGATTAACGATGACAACTGACAGGTTTACCGTTGCTACGTTAACTTAATTATGATTACACTGAAAAATAAGTAGAATAAAGGATTTATTTAAGAGTTAGTGAATCCAAAATAAAAGAAGTAAAATGTGCAAGGCAAAACATTATAGACTTGTTTGAGCCTCACTTTTAGAGAAAAATATATTTTTGAGTAGTGATTTTTTGAAAAATGAACGGTTAAAAAGTAAAGAAAATTTTTCGATTTACGTGTAAAATTATTTTATTGAAAAATGAATTTTGAACAAATAAATTCTTGAAAATGGGGACCAAACATATGCTATATATTAAGTCAACATTATCTATCCAATATTATTTATTATTGAATTTTTCGATTTACGTGTAAAATTATTTTATTGAAGAATGTGTAATTGAAAATGAATTTTGAAAAAACTAAGGGAATGCTCTCTTCGTATTTCAGTTTTCCATTTTGAGCTTTGAAATTATTTTGAGTTTTGTGTTTTGGGTGTCCATTTTGAAATTATTGACAATGTGTTCTTTTTGTCATTTTGAACTTTTTGGCCAAGTTATAACTGAAAATACTCAAAATCGTTTTGAGTTTTTTTTATAAATTTTAAACTTGTTTTCAAAACGCGTTTTCAAAAATAGGAAAAATGACGCGTTTTTACTGTTTTGGAAAATAGAAAACAGAAAACGACTTAAAAACGGGAAAGAAAACAGACCCTAAATTCTTGAAAAATAAGGACCAAACATAGGCTTTGTATTAAGTCAACATTATCAGACTATTTACGATATCCAATTGAAACAAAAAATACTAATGATTATCCAATATTATTTATTATTGAGCTTTATTATTTAAACACCGCGTTATTTACTTATACTGTGTTCAATTTTAATAATTCTAGAAAAAAAAACATAGTAAGTCAAAGCATCTTGTAACGTAAGGGTTTTAACGTTCGTTCTCAATAATTTCTTTTATATTTTGGCATATTTATTAATTGGAAATGTAATTTACACTTGCAATGAAACATATATTTATGTGTTGTTGATCTCGATTTTTGTACATCAAACGTGGTCAACATATCTCAAGGTCTCACATATTCACGTAAGCTTGATTCCTGCACACTGGAACAAACCATTAGCTACACGTGACTTCCCTATGTGGTGGTGGAATTGATCACGCATACTCCAACTTGAAGTCAAAAGTATTTGGGTGTAAGGTGCTTTAGTCATGCTTTAGCAAAGTTATAGTTTAAGATTCTAAACTTGAATTACCTTTTGAATACCACATTATGCGAGTTTTTATAGTAGAAAATGGAAAATATTAGCCATAGAATAAAAGCACATGTGGCCTTATTCATGCAACTGAAGCAGCTTCTCAAATGTATCAATCAATTATAAACATTTAATATTAATACAATTTTGTTATCCAAAGGACTCAATACTTAGACTTGACATATTTGGCTGAATAAGGCGACAACAACAGTGAATGTCACATCAATCACTTGCTACGAATTGCATAGAAGATCTCACATTGAGCCCCTTGCAGCCTCACCCTCTCCATGTGGGTTCAATTCACCCTATGGAGTCGACTTCAATTAATGGGTTTGGCTCGCCATACAGGGTTAGCCCTGTTCATGGGAATTCGGCCAAAATGCCTCTTAGGCAGAATGGCGTGGAGTGCGAGCCCAGATTCGCTTGTCGTGTAACTGCCACGTAGGGAGTTTTGAAACCTTGTTAGAAGAGGTGTAACCTCTGTGAATAATAATAAATAGTAATTACAAATACATAATTGAAATTAACGTTTAACTTGAATTGAACTTATAAATAGTTTTCGGCTTTGATGTTTGTCCATCTCATGAACAAGAACAATACGCGGACACTAAAGTCCTCCATTTATTACGATACTATGATAGTACAAGTACACTTATCGTGTGAGTATTTTAATAATATTGCAAAAATGAAATTCTTACGATATACAAGTGATGTGTGTGTAGCAACAACAACAACACAAGAAACTTTTGTTGAAGCTTTATACGAACATTCTCCAGAATTCCACAGAGGATGGTATGCCCAATTACCAACAGAAAAGAAAAATGTTAATGGAGGAATTAGCTTTGTTGTGCAACTTTTGACTTTTGTGCTTTCGGCGACATTTTTTGAACTTTTTGGAGATTGGCGTGGAAAAATGTGATTAAAGGCGTCATTATTTATTTATTTATTAATCAATTGTGCTAATATTGTTTCATAAATACAATACATGCGTCGTTAGTTTGGCTTTATGTCATTTCGATGTCATTAAGATCAATTTAGCAAAAAAATTCCAAGCCCAAGTCAATGTTATATTCTACATCTCAAGAGCCTCCATAGATTGACTTGAATCATCCAAGGAACTCGAATCGTGCACCTTGGAATGTAACATAAATTTTCCACGTAAAAGACCTAGACGCTTAATGAAAAGGGTTGCATACGAAACAATTCTTCATGACTAAAAATTTACAAAATGATCAATAAAGTAATTTTCTTTGATTTTTAGTATGTTTTATAAAATTGATAAAATATATTGTTGAAAAATGGATAATAGTTGTAGGTTCTCATCAAATGTGTGGTTAAAATTAATTATTTTCATTTACTTAGATTAAAAATCAAAGTTCCTGATTCAATATGGGACAGTACACTGAGGCTGTGTCTGGGAGCACTATTTCAGCCAAGAAAATTGTTTTTTCAACCGTTAGAAATGAATTATGGCAGCCATTGTTGACTTTGGCTCTCACATGTGGGACCCATTTGTGAGAAAAACGGTCCATTTTTGGCTTAAAATCTGCTGAATAGCTCCCCCAGACATGCTCTTGAGTATTTTTTCGTTCATTCCCATCCAATAAAAAAACACTTTTTGGAATTCTTTGTAAGAATCATAAGATAAAAAAATCTTTTTTAGATAAACCAAACGGGGGGGACTATATTAGTCACTCAAGTTTATGATAATTTCACAAATATTAACTTAAAATCCTTCATGTCGGCACGGAACCATGAATTGTTTTTGACGTGTGTGTTTTTTTAATGAAAATATGACTATCTTTTGTGGTGTACGAAATAACATATGCCACTTCACAACAATAAGTAGGATTTTACTTTAGTTTTTTGATACAGATATTTGGCCAACTCAGTATTGTTATTTGAATTAATCGGATTAGAATAAATCTTGTTCCGTGCAAAGTTGGTATGCCGTGCATACAACGGAATAATAATTGAATTAGAGTTCGCCACACAGATTTTTTCGATGCATCAGATTCCATTGACCAATATTTATATGATCTATATTATGAAAATGGGCCTTCACCGGCAGTACATATTCAGTTTCTTATGTTGGGCTAGAAGAACAATTCTGATACAAGTGAAAGACTGTTAAATTGGTGTTTTTTTTTAAAATCGTTTTGGCTAATTATTTGGATTATGGATGGCCTACGTAACAACCTCCAAATGGTTCATTGGTGGTTGTGGCAAGGATTGTGCTAGTTGAGAATGGTTGTAAACCGTCTAATCAAATGAATGACTGAGATTATTCTTGGATTCATTGATTCACTCAACCTCATGGACGGTTCGCTGTAGCCTGACTTCTCATTTTTTTTCTGTGGTTTCTTTAGTTTTCTTCTCCCTAGTTGTTTCGTCTAAGAGCGATTTCCTTCTTTTTCTTTTTTGGTTGAAAATCTTCTCTGTGTAATCCTAGTTTGTGATTAATCCTCAAAAACATATCCTGCTATAGTAACTCTAGACTTGGTTGAGTCTATGTTGTTCTACGTTTAAGTCAGAATTGGTCATGATTGATTGTTATAAAGGATTTGTGTATTGATTTTGTAGATACATACATATCGATTATCAAAATGACGCTTCTGAGCTATTTGATGTACATGATACTCTCTTTCGGATGACATACTTGCACTACTGAACTGGGCTTCAAGCTCTGAGACTCTTTAAACATGAAATACTCTCTATTTTAAAGAGTCAACATTTAAAATCATACTCCAAGAGATTCTTTAAATTAACATTTTAATTTAGATGGTGGGTTTGGCTCTCTAAATTTGGAAAGTCAAACCCACTCTATCTAATTAAATGCATTCAAAAAAATTCAATTTTCAAGGTAGGAAATAAATAAAATAATCTAAAGAAAAGCTAGTTAAAATAAAAAAGAAAAAAATAATAAATATTTTTTAGGAGTAGTAAAATTAAATGTTCATTATAAAGAGCTTGTTGGAGTACTTTGAATTAAAAGATAAAGAAAAATAATAAATATTTTTTGGGAGTAGTAAAATTAAGTGTTAAATATAAAGAGTTTGTTGGAGTACTTCAAAATTTTAACTCTCTAAATTTATAGATGCTCTCCAAATGATAGAATATACTCTTTAAAAATAGAGAGTCTATTAACTACATCTCCATTTCAATGACTATGTCAAAAAAATCAACGGAGGACGGTCGCCACAACATTGGGATAAAGTTCGGATTGGGTATGTTCATCATCTTGAAGAATCAAACACCATTTCCTAAATTCCTTATGTGGATTTGAGTTTTTCTGTTTGCAAATTTTGGGAATTTCTTCAAGTGTAAAATTTTTTTCACAAATCGTCGATGAAGATTAACTACTGTGATCCATTACAGCAATTGACTAGATAAACTAATTGGGAGCTATGTTGTCGTAGTGTATCAAAATTTGAGATTATTTTTTTTCATAGCACGAGAACAACATAATCCACGATGATAACAACATTCAAATTCTTAACAATTTAAACTTAACAGGCTGAGACTAATCCACCGAACCACACATTATAAGGGTTCTTTAAATCTCCATAATATGGTTCTCTTTTGTCCGAAACAACTTTTTCTCAATATCAAAACTCGTAATTTTATCGATCTACACAATGAGCCTAATATTGATATGGAAAACCCTGCTCTATAAATGTTTAATTATTTCGGTCAAGTAAAAGGGAAAATAATAGTTTCCATTTACTTCGACTTATCCCTACAAATTTCAAACTCACAAAGAGATTCAAAACTTTTAAAATTCACAAATATAATTGATGTGGTCATTATGGGCACCTCGAGCATGAGGACTGCCAAAGTTCCCCGTCCTCAATTCTAGGAACCGTGTCCTCAAGGCTTGATAGTTCTCGGGATACCTTGAGCTCAGAACCCATGAATACCTGCAAAATTACAACAATAGTCCTCGGGATGTATGTGGTCGAGCATTTGACTTGATCAACTTCGCAAGGTACTCTATAATCGAACATTGATAGTCTTCGCCCCGTAAGGACTCCAACCCCCCATCCAATTGCTAATATCCAAGAAATCCTATGACTGAAATGAGTTTATCCTGAAACATGCTATGGATTAGATAAGGCGAGACTTCTAGTTTCAATCCAACACTAACTCCTATCATAAGTCATTCCTAAAAATAAGGTGAAGAATCCTATTAGGAGCCCACTACAACCTAGCTCTTTAAATATGGGGTCTGTGATCATTATTCAGGTACGTTTTTACATATGTTCTCAGCATATATTTTCTCTCAAATTCCTCTTTCTGACTTAAGCATCGGAGGGACGACTAGGACACACCTCGATGTAATTCGTCATTAGTTTTTTATCTTATCAATTGTATCCCCTTCTCTAATGTGGCTTCTTTTGTAATGTAGATTAACAAATTGGATTACAAACT
>CAIGRH010258769.1:0-23243 GCA_903798295.1 Fraxinus nigra | reverse complement strand
ATAAGTTTTAAACTCTTATTTTTTTTTGGGGCAAATAATTAAATTTTAATAGAGATAGAATTAGTATGCAATTGTTTTGGTTTATTTTGTAGCTCATATTAAATAATGCACTTTGGACTCAAGAAATAATTATTTCGAATAAGTTATGCCCACGTTATTGAGGTTGAAAGTTATTGCCTTAATTTGTTATTAATTAAACTAATATAGATTTAAACTCCTTCCAATCTAGCCACTGTACCAGTTGAAATAAAGAGTATTTTTTTAGTCGGCTATGATTTGACTTTGATGAAAAGATAAAGTAGTTTTTTTAGAAGGTATGATTGATGTAATATATCATATTGGACACTTTCTTGGTATAGTACATGGCACATCATGATTTGTGCCTCCAAAATAGTCAATTGTTTTTATTAGAATTTATTAAGTTGCCTTTTAATTTCAAATGTTTCACATGCATGTGTGAGTAATTTGAAACCAATTATATGAAAAATACGCGTAATAGAATAATTATATACGGTTACATGGGAATGATTGATGTCTTTCTTAAACAAGTGCTCCAAGTTGAGAATAAAAAATAAATGATATTTTTTTACGAGGTGAAACAAGCATATAGACAAGGCAGCAGAAGATTTTGGAAACGTGAATTTCTTGTTTTTTTTTTCCAACAATTCTTTTTATCAATCAATGTAGGATTACGAAGGTGCAAGTGGTTTGTCCCGTTTAATTTTATTTCATCATGTTGATAAATATTATGCTAATGAAAGTTATGATATGATATGAAATGAAATGGCTACCAGTATCAAATATATGATATATTATGAGCTCTTACCGGTTTCTAAAAATATGATATGACAATATGATATTTTTGACTCGTTATTTAATATTTTTATTTGGGATTGCATCATTTTTTCGTGTCCTATTGAGTACTCCCATATACTCACATTTTTCTCTACTCCTCACAGGTTGGCGAGCGATGAGGTGCAGTCATGGTGTCAAGATTTATGGGACCCAATAAAATAATCCGGTGTAACAAGACATTTTTAATTTCGGCCATTTCTTAGTTTATTTCATAAGGATTTTTTATTTAGAAATTTAAGACATGTTTTGTTGAGCTATAAATTTAAATATGTGTTATGCTTTATTAGTGGAATTAACATTTTATTATTTATCTAATAAAAGCGATATGCATGGCTTTTAATATTTATTTGGAAAATATTTTATTTGATTATGAATTTCTTCTGTTAATTAAATTGTGCTAGTTAATTTCATATACTTACACTATTGAAATAAATACATTTGGGAACTATTTAAATTATAAAACTTGGGTCGTTACAAAAACGAAATATATGTCTATGGCTGTAGATGAGGTGGTGGAGCGAAGCAACATAAAAGTGAGTGCAGAGGGCATTTTTGTTGAGCCTTCATCGTCACATGTTTCGTTTGAATTGCATCTTGTTGGGCTTGTATGGAAACCTGTTGAACTTGCAACTAGTGAATCATTCTGCTAAGGCCGTCAACAGATGATGTAAGGAAGTCAATGCAGCTAGTTAGGTGATTATAGTAATCCTCAGTAAATGTGAAACCATCGATCTAATAACGAGGAACACTTGAGCTTGAAATATCGTGAGGAGGATTCAAAACTTTTGGTAGATCATCGGCATCATCATCCTCATCGCCCTTGAAGGGAAGAGTCAAATGACTTGAGGTGGGATCGAACCCTTTTACGTGAGCTACCTATTGACCATGTTCTTTTACTAACTTCATCTACTTAATAGTTTTAATATTAATGGTTTCGATAGAATGAAGTTTAACAAAGGTCTCACCATTTAGAGAAATATAAAAAATGTTTAACAATTTGCGTGAAAAACATGCCATAAGGTAAATCTTTAACATGACGAGTGGAATTGACAAGTTTCAAGAGACCTAATTTCCGCCCGACGAGAAAGGAATCGAGAATGAAAAGAACAGAATTATTTACTTCATCCCGATGACCCCTTCGAAGAATAATGACATCTGCAATGATGTTTTGCAAAACTATACATGAAAGAGTTAATTGATTTGCACCAAGTTTTGTGATATTCTCAATATTCTTCCCGGTGACTCAATGGCATGCCTCGATAGGGTCATATCCTTTCGAAACAGGATGAGTTTTATGAAGAAAAATTAGAATTTTACACGAGAATATCACAGATGAGAGTTTTGTTGATGGTAACACAAATATTTTTAAGTAAACAAGAAATCTCATCCGAACAAGGAGCAATAACTATGTTTTTTATAAAAAAAGTTTCATGACACGTGGATATGCATGTTCCTCTCAAGTAGCAATTGACACCCAACCCATATTTTAAAATATTTCTCTATGTGAAATGTGCGTGCGTCAATAGTAAAATCGAAAAAATCAACATTTTTACCTATTAAAATTAGATATTTTCAACAAGGATGGCCAACATCTTGGGTTCCATATTGAATTATTTGTTGGATGAAGGTGGATGAGATCTTCTCGCAGTGCTTTTAAGTCATTTTCTCATTCTTTTGGACCCCGACATTGCAAGAAAATTGATGAAGTATGGAAGAAATGAAGAAAATGGAGGAAAATGGAACTAGGGTTTCGAAATTTGAGGGGATTTTGAATGTAGTGGATGAAAGTTTGAATTTTTGAGGAATTGAAGTACAGAAGGAATGGGTTTTTGAATTAGAGAGGTAATTGAAGGTTTGGAGTGGAGAATGAAGAATATAGAGAAGATTTAGGGAGAGAAATGCTAGAGAAGTTGAAGAAAATGGAGGAGAAATGAACATGTTACGCAATTTTAAAAAGGGGAAATCGCATAGAACCAGACGTCCGTTTCACTTTCCCGGACATTTGGATTGACAGAGCCTAGTTTAGGTAAAAATTTAATCAAGTATAAAATAAATATTGCCACATTGAAAAAAACATGTATGGACACATAGTATGAATTTAACTTAGTTATGAGCTTCAAATTCGTCAATAATGCCTAAACTTCTTCGAATATGTGAAAATCGATCAAGGGCTAGAGGTTTAGTGAAGATATCTGTCAATTGGTTTTCCGTATTCACAAATTCTAACACAATATTTTCCTTTTGTACATGATCTCTTAGAAAATGATATATAATTTCAATATGCTTTGTTCGAGAATATAAAATGGAATTTTTAGACAAGTTTATGGTACTACTGTTATCACAAATGATATATAATGGATTGAATGACAGGTGATAATTACTAAGAGTTTCTTTCATCCATAACACTTGTGCACAACAGAACTTTGTTTCTTACTAAACCATAACACAAGTGTAAAGCCTAGAAAATGACAAATTCCGCTTGTGCTTTGCGATCAATTGTGCAACCGGCTCAATTGGCATCCGAATAACTAAGTAGATCAATATGAGTGCCCTTCTAATACCAAAGCCCTAAGGTTCTAGTGCCACTAAGATATCTAAAAGTTCTTTTTACGGCACTAAGATGAGATACTTTAGGATTTGATTGAAACCTAGCACATAAACACAAACATAATACCGAGTCTACTTGTGGTTAAGTAAAGAAGGGATACAATCATACCTTTATATTTTGTTACATCAACGGAAGTGCCTTGATCATCTTTATCCAATTTTATGTATGTGCTAATAGGAGTGTTCATTGGTTTCAAGTCATCCATTTCAAACCTCTTGAGCATGTCCAATATATACTTATTTTGATTGATGAATATTCCATCACTAGTTTGCTTAATTTGGAGACCAATGAAGAATTTAAGTTATTCCATCGTATTCATTTTGATTTCCATGCTCAATGCATTTTGAAAATTCTTGACAAAAATAGATATTAGTTGCACCAAATATAATATCATCAACATAAATTTAAACAACAATCATATCATCCTTTTGAGTTTTGAAAAAAAAAAAAAAGAATAGTATCCGTTTTTCCTATAGAAAAACAATTTGAAAGTAGAAAGTTGCTCAATCATTCATATCAAACCCTAAGAGTTTGTTTCTTAGTTTGAAAACATAGTCTAGAGACTTGTGATCTTTAAAATCGGGTGGTTGCTCAACAAAAATCTCTATTTTTGACATCCATTTGATAAAGAGTGAATCCTTTATGACAACCAAATGTAAGAAGTATGTGAATTGATTCTAATCTAGCAATCGGTGCAAATGTTTCCTCAAAATTGATACATTCTTTTTGATTGTAACATTGAATCACTAATCTAGCCTCGTTACGCACAATTATTTACACACAATTATCCCATTTTCACCTCCTTTATTTCTAAAAACCCATTTTGTGCCGATGACAGTTTAATAATTTAGTCTAGCGACTAAATCATAAACATGATTTCTTTTAAATTGATTTAGTTCTTTTTGCATAGTTAGAATCCAAAATTCATCAAACTCGGCTTCCTTGAAATTCTTAGGTTCAATTTTCAAAATAAAAGCACAACTATTTAGATGACTTCTAGTAGAAACTTTAGTAGTAATACCTTTGGATAGATCACCAATAATTAGTTCTTTTGGATGAGAGCGAATGAACATCCATTCTTTTGGTAGAGATGGATCATTTTGTTCTTCTGTAGATTATTCTACACTTTGTTGAATGTTTGTTTCCTCCTTGTGTTCATCTTTTGGATCTTCCTTGTTTTGATCTTAAATAATCATTTGTTCGAAAGAAATTTCCAACCCTACATCATTAGCAATACATTTCTCACGATCAAAATGGTTAGTTTCATCGAAAGTGACATGCATGGATTCTTCAACGATTAAAGTTCTTTTGTTAACGACTCTATAAACTTTGCTAGTCAATGAATATCTTAGAAAGACTCCAATGTCGAATTTTGAATCAAAATTTCTTTTGTGTTCAAAATAAAGTATTTGCATCCAAAAATCTTGAAGCAATGGATATTTGAGATTCTATTTTTCCAAAGCTCCTAGGAGGTTTTAGTGTTCTTTTCACTAACTAAAACTCTCTTAACAATATAGAAAGTGGTGTTAACGGCTTTGGACAAAAAGTATTTTGGCATGCTATTTTCATTAACCATTTCTTGCAATGTACGATTCTCCATTTCTACTATACCATTTTATTGAGGAGTTCTAGGAGCCGAGAAATTTCATATCCATTTTCATTGAAAAAATTATCAAAAGCGATATAATCAAATTCTCCACCATGATCACTCCTAATAGTTGTAATGGAGTATTATTTTTCATTTTGAATCTTTTTACAAAAATGTTTGAATGTATTTAAAACTTTATTTTTAAGAATTAGGAATGGAACCCAAGTAAATCTAGAAAAATTATCGACAATGACGAAAGTATAATGTTTTCCACCCAAACTAGCGGCTCTTCCAAAAAGATCTATGTGGTGTAGTTGAAGTGGTTTTGTAGTCGAAAATTATAGTTTAGGTTTAAATGAGCTTTTCACCTTTTTACCAAAATTGACTTGTGTCACAAATTTTATCTTTATCAAACTTTAAATTAGATAAACCTTTGACAAAACAATATTTGGAGATTTTTGAAAGAAGATCTATGCTAACATGATATAATCTCATATGCCACAACCAAGTATCCTACTTTAAACTTGATAAACATTTTTATCACTTTCAAATTCGATATTTATAATATAAACATATTTGCTTCGACTTCCTATAAATATCATCTATTTAGATGTAGCATCATTAGTAATACATTTAGAAGAATAGAATTTAATATGATAACTTTTATTGCATAATTAACTAATAATAAGTAAATTATGTTTGAGATTATCAACAAATAGCACATTTTTAATAGAAGGAGATAAAGAATTACCAATTTTTTCAATTCCAATAATTTTTGCTTTTGCATTATATCCAAATGTGTTTTGAGCATCCACTATCCAAGAATAATTTGTTCTTCATTTTATTTAGTACCTACAAAAATAATTTAATTTTTTATCTTTGGTACACATATAAGTTTGGGTCTTTGGTAGTTAGTTTTGGTGGATTCTCGAATCCACTTGTTCTTACTTTGAAAGTGTAGACTCTTTTTTGTTAGACAATTATAAGCACTATGTTCATCTTTGTTGCAAAAAACTACATGTAGTTTTTTAAGGAGTGGTGTTTGGGGCTTTGACAAATAGATTTTTGAAAGATTTTTGTTTCACAAAAGATTTATATCAAATTCCTATATTATCAAAAACACACTTTTAATCACCAATCATTAAATCCAAATTTTTCTTACGTTGAGTAAATGTACAAATAATTTTAGTTTAAATCTTCAACTTTTTCTTTCAAAAAGGAATTCTCTTTAATCAATAAATCATAATCAATAGTTTCCTTATGAGTTTTTAAAATTTTCTTCATTTCATTTTTCAACCAATAGTGTTTTTTTTCTTAAGAATTGAGTGATTTAGAGCAAGTTTTTCAAATTTCTTAAGAATTTCATCGTACGATATAGATAAATCATCATATGAACATTTTTCAATATAATTTACCTCATTTTTTATTGTCATAAAGCACACGTTGAAAATTTCTTCTTAACTATCATTTTCATCACTTCATCTCATGTTGATTGGAGTGCCTTTTTCTTGATACTCATTTTCTTGTTTGGGCACTTGATTTTCTTGTGACTAGGTTTGTCACAATCATAACAAATGATTTTCTTGCTTATATTTTCACCATTTTCTGATTTCTTTTGGAATATATGATTATTTCAAAAATATCTCCATTTTTTGACGAGAATGACTAGATCATCGAGCTCTCCATCACTCATATTTTTACTTATAATTGCTTTTTCAATTACTGGTTTAAGAGAAATTTGGCCCTTTGGAGGCTCCTTTGATTTCTCTTTGCTTTTCCTTGTTTTCTCTTTAGTTTCAGCGTTGTTGAGCTTATATGTCATCAAGGGTCCATGAAGTTCTTCAAAATGATATGAGTTGATATCTTTGGTATTCTCTATCAACATATTTAATGAGCGTCAATCTTCTGATAGTGACCTAAGAATTTTACTTACAAGTTCACCATTAGTAAATTTGCGATCAAAGCCTTTGAGGCCATTAAATATCGGTGAAGTGAGTAATCATGTCAACAATAAGTTAATCTTGTTTCATGAAAAAGTTTTCAAATACTTTAAACAAGAGATTTATCTTAGTTTCTTTTTGTTTCATGAAAAAGTTTTCAAAATTTTTAAGCAAGAGATAAATTTTGGTTTCCTTTACTTTACTAGTGCCAACATGAGTAACTTCTAATACATGCCAAATATCATAGACGGAATCACACGTGATGATACGATTAAATTCGTTTCAATCTAAGGCACAATAAAATAATTTTTTGGCTCTGGCATTCAAGGATAATTTTCTCTTATCATCTTCGTTATATTCCTCTATAGGTTTTGCAATAGTTTGATTAGGTTTGCCATCAATTTTAATAATCTTGGTAGGCACATACTGATCATATTCAATAACTTCCCAAATATTGTAATCTATTGATTGAATATAAATCATCATCCTAACTTATAAATAATTATAATGCATTCCATCAAAGAAATGAGGGCGATTTGTAGAACACCCTTCAAGATTTTGAAGATTGTGAAATCTTTTAAAAAATAAACACTTTTACCTGATACCAATTGAAAGCCCAAAAATAACTAACCAAGAGGGGGTGAATTGATTATTAAAACTTTTTCGAAAAATTAATTCAAGTTTTAAGTAAATTTAGGATGAATGATCCAATCAAATAAAAATGTACAAATACGAAAGCAATAAGGTAAAAAGAAGAAAGTGTGAAAACGAAGTAATTGTGGAGCTTCGATCCAAACAATTATCTACGTTCTCCATTGCCAAGCTCTCTGTCATAAGCAAGGCCTTTTCACTATATTTGATTGACTTATGGTACAATCCAAACCCTTACAATACTTCTGTTGACTTACAAACAAAGAACACCTATCCTTATACAATATTGAGTTTTACGAGACCTTAATATGACTCACAAATTTAAGGAAATTTGATCTTACAATTTGAAACTTCTACCTTGATAAATGATATAATCAAATTAAATACTAAGAGAGAAATATGCTAACATTTTAGTAAATAGTAATGAATGAAGCTTAAATGTTAGGTGAGAAAAACTTTGATGGGTATAATGATTTTCAAAAGTTAATACAATCAATAGTCTTTCAAAGTAAATGATTTTATAAAGATAAACAAGATGTGTAATCAATATAATTTAGCTCAAGAATGTTTCACTTTAATGTTCTAAAAAAGGTGTATATTGAATGCAAAGTGAAATAGTATTTATAGCAGTCAAAATGTCAAAAATTTTGACTAACTGAACAACCCATTGGAGGTCCGCATACTAAACCGTACAACCAAACTAACCGTTGTACGTCAGTATTCAAAACAGTTAAAAAACGACTGTTGGGTGAATTGGACGTCTGCTTTGGTAGAAATTTCCCTAATTTTTCTTTCTTGATTGTTTTGAAAAATCTAAGCTTTTGAAGTACATTTACCACTTAATTTTTCAATGTAAGGTACATTGTGAAAAGTGACATTTTTAAAATTAATTTTTATACAAGTGTTTTTATGAAGTAATTTTTCTAATGCATAAAAATTTATTCTTTGAGCTTTTATCGATTAATTGCTAAGGATTAAAGCATTTTACCTTTACATGTGAATCCAAAAAATCTAAGTCTAATATCTTCGATTTTTTATTATTGAAGTTCTTGACATGAATGCTCGGCTTCCATCTTAATTTTCATTGTCGTCAATTGCAAGTCTTTTTGGTGGCAATGTTTTTGTCTTCAATTGATAAATTTTGAAACAATAGCTATGAAGACTCGAAAATAATTGTTAGATATAAAAACAATTTGTTAGTTATAATCAAAGTATGAAGTCAACCATAAGTCAACAAAAGTATCCTCAAGCAATGAATTTGAAATGAAAGATTTAAGACATGCTAAAAGAATTTTAAGAATGGACATTGTTAGAAAAAGATTTAAACAGACATTAATTTTGTAACGGTCTTCACATATTGAAAAAGTGATCAAAATTTTCTATGTATGAATCTAAATATGTCAATTTACCACTTGTTAGTCATTCCAAATTAAGCAAAGATTAGTGTCATTTCGATGAATTTGACATAAAAATATGGAAAATGTGCTTTAAGCAAATGTTGTTAGTTCTGTTATGTATAGTATGCACTAGACCTAATGTTGCACATGTTATAAGTAATTTGAGCAGGTTCATGGCCAATCCAAACTCTGAACATTGGATTGCTTTAAAATGGTTATTCAGCTATTTAAAAGGATCTTCTAATTTGGGGTTGTGTTTTAATACATGTAAAGAGGGTGTGGTACTTAAGGGTTTTGTAGATTTTGATTTTTCTAATAATAAGGACAATAGAAAATCTACTACTGCATGCATGTTTACTTTGTGTAAAACTTGTATGAGTTGCAAATCGTAACTCCAATCTATTGTTGTCTTATGTACTACTGAGATTGAATATGTTGCTAACACTGAAGCCATAAAAGAAACATTATGGTTTAAAGGTTTGTTAGATGAAATTAATGAATTGTCTCGTCCTGTACCAGTTTATCCATGTAGTTAAAGTGCAATCTATTTATGCAAAAATCCAGTATTTCATGAAAGAACAAAGCACATTGCTGTTAGATTGCATTTTATTAGAGATATAGTTGAAAAAGAATCTGTATTATTTGAATAAATTCATATTGAATTAACCCATTTGATATGGGAACAAATTTACTACATCTAAACAAAGTTAGATCATGTTTAAAATTGTTAAACACTGATATGTTTAACCGGTTGCTTGAAGGTATTGAGTGTTGGAGCTGATGAAAATACAAGATGGAGATTTGTTGGGCTATGATGCAAAACAAATGGAAGAGTCCAATAAATCTTTAGGAAAATGATGACAATGGACATGTGATGGTCCAATTTCTCTGATATATTCTCTATTGGCCCAAAACCCGAACCAAAATAAAAGGCCTACATTGTGTTTCCAAAATGCAACTTTAGTTGTTTGGTTATTTGATAAGTTGTTAGTTGCTATAGACCATTGATCTAAACATAAGATCAATATTGATGGTTGAGTGTATAAATAGAGAGGTTTCTTGTTTCATTCCAAACGTCTGATTCTATTGAGAGACTAGGGTTTTCTTTCTATTTTTGTTTTTCTTCTTCTCTATTGCTTCTTCAACCTCTGATTTGATTTCTTCCTGGGTATTTTAGGTGAATTCTTGTGTGAGTCTTTGTAATTTAGTGTAGGAAAAATGGTTTGAGGTCTTGGGTTGTGGTCTTCTAGTCCATTGAAGTAACTTCAATCTCGTCTTTTGGGGTTTGGGTTTGTGACTTTGTGTGGCCACTTCAATACAGAAGAGTACAATAATCTGAGACCGTGCCTATCATATATTGGTTCCATTTAGTGATATGTTCTGGTTGTATAGTTTGAAAGGTTTTGTACTATTTTGGTTCTTTAGTTTGAGTATTTTGTATATTACTCAAGTCACAATGAAGACCACAAAGAAAAAGGTAAGGTGATAAGTTGTAAACGTCTCTATAACTTTGTTTCTTATCATATTTCCTTATTTAGTGGATGCAAGCGACTTTAAAGAAAAAATAGAAGATTCCATTTTCACACCTTACTCACGATGATAGAGACATATTTGTCCCTACTAAATATTGGACCCTATCTAAAATAGATAAAGGACATTCTAACCCAACCTCATGCGATATTTAAAAATGAATTAAGATAATTGATAATTAAAAAGAAATGACATAATTTTAACTCCATTCTCCCATGAACTTTGACAATATTGTTAATCAATTCCACAATGAGCACTATTTACCAATTCCAGTGCCCCTAAATAGTTTGATTTTCTTCTAACGAAGACAAGGGGCTAAAAATATCTATTTATTTAGTACATGCTTTAGAAATAGATAAATTTGCATTTAACTATATAAAGAGAAGTACATGTTATCCCAAGAAATGAACTCAACGGATGTCGGGCCCATTCCTGCCAAGTCAAGTACGATTCCGACACATTCCTACCGGAGTAACGGCGGTGGATAGGAGGGAATGGACATGGGAGGCACTTTACGGCGTGAGACAAATATGTTCAAGCTCCGACAGTATGAAACAAAAGCAATTGCACTAACAACGATCACTGGGTGGAGAACCGGGATAATCTATGTTATAACAAACGGGAATATGTGGAAAGATAGATAAAAATGTACATTGAGGTCACTATATTGTCTATTGAAATTCGTGTTTAATAAACTTGTAAAGAAGATGAACAAATATTCAAACAAGTGTTCTTATGAATTTCTTGAGAGCTCAAGTGTATATCTCGAATGTATGATTACCAAAATTCCAACCCCTTATTACTTACAAAGAGAACCTATTTATACTGCCATGACCGTCGTGGTGGTCGTTGGATCAGAACCACATGACCTTATCTCTTGAATTGAGGCTACACATCACCGTCTTATTCATACAATTAATACATTGATAATGGCCGACACACTGACAAACTTTATTACAAGTGTTAAGTTAATCACTTCTAAAGATCTTCGAATCTATCGCAAGAGATAGCATCAACTCCATGAACTTCGGATGACTTTGAGAGCCTCAGCCGAAGTTGTAGTACTTCGTCCTTGAGGTAGTGGCTCAATATGGACCTCGACTTTTAATGAGGGGACTTCGGGCTTTATTTGATTTCTTTATACTTTGACCTTGTGAATCTTCCTTTGACTTTTGCCCAAGTAGCTTACCACGTGGCATCTTTATTTTGAGCCTCATAGACGATGCGTAACAATAGTCCCCTAAGTCTAGACATGATTATTATGTAATGTATGGACTTCGAAAGTGGAATAACTTGAGATAAAAAAAAATTTGAATGGGGATGGTTTTTAACATACCTGAATAGTTTAGAGACATACCTGATTTGTACAGACCCTCTGCAAGTAATGTTAGAAGTAGTTTACTTGGTAATCTTTTACTCTAGGGACTATCCTGAGAAAGATTACTGTGGAACAACTCCGAAGTTGTATCTTTCGAAGTGTCTTTACGTATCCGAAGCACTAGCTGAACTAATTGAAGACTTGAAGTGAAGGGGGTCAGACACTCGTTGGGCCTTAGAAGACGAAGCGTCGAGGTGCCGAGTGGCTCAGATTTAAACTTTCAAATGGACGGTTGGATGACCCGGATCAAGATCCAACTATTGGGGTCGAGTGGGATTGCCTATAAAAGGCACGAATTTGTTAGGGAATTTCTTTACTTTTGTACGAATCTTTGCTTTTTAAACTTCTTAGATCTTCAAGTTTTTTACAATAACTCTCTAAGTTTCTCTTCTTGAAATTCTTCGAAGTGTTCTTTTCTATCGAATTTTTCTTTCATCTTGTCAATCTCGCGAACTTCAGTATTCTTTCATTCTTTATGTTAAGAAACTCTTAAGTATTGTAATCTTTTAACATGTAAAAGTTTTCTTTTTCTGGTTTTGTAGAGATTCAGACAAACTTTCAAATCAATGGCTTCTTCCAATCCACTGGGGAACAAGTAAACATTAGCGAGATAAGTAGTGAAATGGGGTTTCGAATAACCAATACTGCTGACCTCACCAGAGCCATTGAGGCTGGTCGAGGTGCTTCAATTTATGAGTGTGGTAATGGGGACGACGATATAGCCTGGGGTAGCCAAAATCCCTTATTCTATAGATCAGATATACTTAGCCAATCTTAGGGGATAAGTATAGAATTCCCTATGACATCGAACTCCTATCCCCATCTCCTAACGAGCGAGCCTGCTATCCTAGGCAAGGATGTATCCCTATTAGTGAGTTTTTATTGAAGGTTGGGCTTCGCCTACCGATCCACCCTTTTTTCCGTGTTGTCCTTAGGCTATATGGGTTGGCCCCTACCCAGCTCGTCCCTAATGCTTTGGCCCAACTAGTGGATTCTTACTTCCTTTGGAAGGATGCCTCATTGGATGAGGACATGCCTTTACATGTTTTGTAGATGATATACCAGCCTAGATCTTTAGGAAAATGGGACTCCAAGGGGTGGTATTCCTTATGTCCTTAGGGGTCACACTCTCCCTTTATCTTAGGCTAGCCTTTCTCCATAAAAGGATTGAAGGAAACCTCGTTCTAGGTCAGGGGAAAGTGGCAGGAGTGTGAGGGTGACCATGTCCCCCACGTCAAAGTTCCAACCTCATATTCTAATGCTTGTGAGTGCATTTCTTATTTCTTTGATTTTTTGAACTAACGAGGTTTGACACTTACATTTTCTGTGTTTGTTTTGTAGGGTCTGTTGAGCAGTTCGAGTTTACTGAGGGTGATTGGGATATCCTCACTGAGGTATACAAAAAATCCTTTAATTCACATGACTTTGGCTGTTTGATCCAGTTGATGCACTTTTTTGAAGATTTCGGTCTAATGGGAATGAGGGGTAAGAGGTCTTAACAGTTATCATTTTCTTGATGTTTCTTTTTGTAGAAACTGTGTTGACCTTCTTTGTTATCTTTGTTTGCAAAAAACTTCGAGAAAATGAGACACCTACTCCTGACATGGCCACAATCCTCACCGCCACCTCCAAGTCGGGAAAGAATGAGATGAAGCCCTCATCTGCTAGAGGAAAGTAGGTGAGGTTAGCAAGAAGGCTGCCTCTTAAGAAGAAGGACGACCCCCTATGCCAGATAGGAGGAAGAAAGTCGTGGAGGAAGAACATAAGAAAAGGTTCAAGATACCGACCCCCAGTGGGGCGGGTGGTTCAAGGGATGTTCCCTCCCCCCTCCCTACCTCCCTTCCCCGACCCGAGGTCCTAGCGGGGAAAAAGTTGTTGGGTAGCTTGATGGCTGCAACCTCTGGGGCAGAAGAGGCCAACTATTGTGGAGCCCCAGAGGTAAGACTTTATCAAAAAGGTAAAGGCTTCAAGTGACTCCACCACCTCTAAAGCTTCTAAGTCCAAACCTGCTTTAAACAAGTGGACCGACGAGCTAGAATTTGAGGATCTTACCCTTTTTCCTCCAAAAGTTAAAACTGTGACAATGACATTTCATAAGTATTGGATGGAGAAATGACAATCCTTCGTGGATAAGAATGATGATGTCGACGTCATTGCCACGATGGTGGCTCAGTTGGGGAGGTCGTTCGACATGGCCATAGAGGTGGAGGCTCTCTTTAAAAACCTTCAATGAAAAAATAAAGAGTTTATGAATAAAGCATCTCAAGTTGAGGAGGCTACCAAAGTGGCCATGATTGAGGCCGAGGTTATAAAGAAGAAGGAGGCATAAGGCAGATGAGTCTGTGAAGCTCACTTCTGCTTTGGAGGAAATTAAGAAGTTAAAGAAGGTGGTCCACTTATCCCAAAGTGAAGTGGCCTCGCTTACGAAGCGAGTGGAGACGTCCAATGCTCATCAATGTTTGGCAGCTGAAGCCTTGGGAAAGGCAAATTAAGAGAATGTTACTCTAAAAGAGCAGGTGGGGGAGCTGAACTCCAAAGTTTCTGGCTTAAATAGGGAGGTGGAGGCTACCAGGCAGGAGGTTGAAACTGCTGGTAGCGATGTTGAGAAACGTTTTCATGCCAACTTTCGTCTGACCGAGGTATACAAGAGCTTCGCGAAGTACTGGTGAGGTATGCATATATGAACATCATTGAATGGCTAGAGGTGCGCACTTGAGGCGTCAACACCTTAGAGTTAAGAACACAATTTCTGGCGGATGAAGCAGAGGAGCCTGAACTTCAAACTTTGGGAGAGGGAAGCCAAATTATTGAACTCGAAGATGATGCAACTGAAGAAGCTGCTGAAGAAGTGGCTCCTGACGCCATAGTGCCTTTTGTGGCTCTCACTCTCCCATCTGCTTAGAGTAGTTCTTCATTTTGTGTTTTTTTTATGTTTTTCTTCCAAGTAAAATGGCTTCAGCCTAACAATTGTAAATACTTTTTTGATGAATGAATAAAGTTCTCCTTTTATTTAATACTTGAGTTCATTTACTTTCTGCATCTTTATCACTTATGCTCAATTCTAATGTGCTTGCCAATATAAATTCGAACCACTTGTACTTCAACAATGACATCAAATCAAACTTAAAGTAACTTCAACTTGATAATAACATTAGACGTATAACAACTTCGAGAGCTTGACTATATCAAACTTATGAACATTGAGGTTTAATAACATGGAACATGTAGTAATGTCAGACTCATCCAATTATGAACCTCAATAACATAATCAAACTTGCATATATTTTACAAGTATTAGGAGGCTTGACCTAACAACAAAGTTCAGAATTTAAATACATCAAACTTCAAATAGTAAATCACCTAAAGACCTTTTAATCACTTCATAATTTGTGAACTAGATAATTAAACTTATAAGGTCAAACATGTATGTAAGACTTTAAGTAATATCAGACCTTCGCATGTTGTACTTCAATAGTAACTCAAAAATTAAAATTTTTCCCCAAGTGTTTGAAGGTCGTGTACCTTTGTAAATCTCTGAACTTAAGTACATTGATGTGTATGAGCTTAGGTTCTTTAGCACTTTAGACTTTAGTCTGACTTTATTTATAATTTGCACAAGCATAGGTAGTTAGTTTGCCCTTAGTTTGAGGCTTTCTTTTTTAAACATGGTGTTGAGTAGTTCGTCCATGTTGAGACTTCCTTAACAACTTTATTTGTTAAAGGTAGGTGCCACACTATGTGAATTCAGAAGTGGTCCTCTTTGGCAAGATTTTTATGTTTTCCTTGCATAAGAATAGTTTGTCCTTGCAAGAACACCTCCAAAGCTTTTTACCTTTTCGAAGGGGAATTCTAACTCATAACTAATATAATAAAAGTTGTTTTTTATGGAATTTTAAACTGTATATACAAGATGTTTACATCATTGGTAATACTCATGCAAATGTTCTACATTCTATGGATGAGGTTATGTGTTTCCATCCATATTCTCAATTTTATAAGTTTCTGACTGAACATCTTCACTGATGCGATAAGGACCCTCCTAGTTGGGACCAAGGGTTCCTGAACCATGCTCTTTAGAGGGTGGGAATACCCTTCACAGTACTAGTTCATTCAAACTAAATAACTTCTTTTTTACCTTTGAATTGCAATGTCTAGTTATTTTTCTTTGATAAATAGCCAATCTGGCTTGAGAGTCGTCCCTCATTTCTTCAAGGAGATCAAGTCCACATCTTCTCATCTCATCATTACTTATTTCATTGAAATGTATTCGTCGAGGAGATGTCAGACCTACTTCAACAGTGCTCATAGCCTCAGCCCCGTAGGTCATAGAGAATGGGGTTTCCCCCATAGCAGTTATGCTTGTAGTTCGGATGACCCATAGTACCTGAGGTAACTCATCGACCCATGCCCATTTAGAGGCATCCAATTTCCTTTTCAATGTATACTTGATCATTTTGTTAACAATCTCGACTTGCCCATTTGCCTGGGGATGGTGTGGATAGGAAAAGTGTTTCTTGATGCCCAGTTCTCTGCACAAATCTCTAATGTTTTTGTTGTCAAGTTGTCTACCATTCTCTAATACAATCGAGTGGAGAATTCTGAACCTATAAATGATATTCTTTCATAGAAACTTGGAAGTGTTGGCTTCAGTGATTTTGGCAAGTGATTCGATTTCTACCCATTTGGTGAAGTAATCAATGGCGACAATCGCTAAGCTAGAGTTCATCTTTCTCTGGGGAGAGGTCCTATAATTTCAATCTCCCATTTTGCAAATGGCCGAGAGCTGGATACGACATATAACTCTTGAGAATGTTGTCTTTGGATAGTAGCAAAGCATTGGCACTTGTCACATTTAATAACGAATTGTTGTGCATCATTTTTCAAGGTATGCCAGCAATATCCATGTCTAAGTACTTTTTCTGCTAGGGGCCATCCTCCAGTGTGGTTTCCACATACACCTTCATGAATTTTCTAGAGCACATAATTTATTTTCTCTCCTCCAATGTACCTAAGTAGGGGTAATGAGAACTCACATTTATATAATACATCATCTTGGAAGACGAAGTGGGCAGTTCTCCTTCTGAACTTTTGAGCCTCCACATTTCCAGAGGGTAGGGTCTGGTCCTTATGGTAGGATATGATTGGCTTCATCCTAGGTGGAGTGTCTTCAACCCACATTATAGCCTCGTTTATATTGGTAGAAGGTCTGGAAAGATGTTCTATAGGCACAACCGTGAGCTCGAAATCTTTGCTGCTTGCTAATCTTGATGGTGTGCAGCATAAACATTCTTGGAGCGTGGGATTTATACCAGCTTGAATCTTTCAAATGATGGGATGAAACTCATAACCAATTTCAAGTATGCTGCCATAGACTTATCTCTGACTGAAAAATAACTATAAACTTGACTCACTACTAGCTGTGAGTCATTGTTGATGACGAGCCTTTTTACTTGCATATCTTTTGCTAACCTCGGGCCGACCAAAAGGGCCTCATATTCTACTGCATTATTAGTGGCTTTGAAACCAAATCTTACGACATAAGTAAGCTTATGTCCCTCTGGACTAACTAAGATAACCCCTGCTCCTGACCCTATCTCTCCTAAGGATCCGTTAACTAAGAGATTCCAAGTTGGAGGTTCGGAAGGTTCCATCTCATCTTCCCTTTTTTAGAATAGGAGTAAATTTAGCCACAAAGTCTCCTAATACTTGACCCTCGATAGCTGCCTTGCCTAAAGATGATATCAAACTCACTAAGTTCCACAACCCACTTAAGTAACCTCCCAGAAGCATCGGGTTTCTGTAGTACTTGCTTGATGGGGAAGTTTGTTAACACGTGTATACTATAGGCTTGAAAGTATGGTCTCAACTTTCTTAACGTCGTTACTAAGTAACGAACTAACTTTTCCAAGTCTGGATAGCAAGTTTCTACAGCCAAGAGTGCTTTGCTGACATAATAAATAGGCAGTTCATGGTTGTTCTCTTCTCTTATTAGGATCGGACTGATAGCCTCGGAAGTCACTACTAAGTATAATTGTAGTAGCTCATGATCCTTAGGTTTGGAAAGGAGGAAAGCATGTCCCAAGTGCTTCTTCAACTCTTGTAAAGCTACTTCGCACTCTTCTATCCATTGAAACTTGTTTCCTCCTTTGAATACCTTAAAGAAAGGTAGGCACTTGTATGTTGCCTTGGAGACGAAGCAGTTTAAGGTTGCTACTCGTCTAGTGAAGCTCTGTACCTTTTTAGGTTTTTGAGGTGACCTCATCTCAATTAAGGCTTTGACCTTTTCAGGGTTCGCTTCAATATCTCTTTGGTTGACGATGTAGCCCAGGAATTTCCCAGATGAAACTCCAAATGTAATTTTAAAGGATTGAGCTTCATCCAATATCTTCTTAAAATCTAGAATGTTTCATTTAGGTATTTAACATGATCCCTGGCTTTTTGGCTTTTCACCATCATGTCGTCCACATAGACCTCCATGGTTTTCTCAATAAGGTCGGAGAAAATTTTGTTAACAAGTCTTTAATGGGTTGCTCCAACGTTTTTCAACCCGAAGGGCATGGCCTTGTAGCAATAGAGTACCTTATCTGTGATGAAGGAGGTGTGCTCTTCATGGGAATTTGGTTGTACTCAGAGTACGCATCTATAAAGCTAAGAAGTTCGTGTCCAGTGGTTAAATCCACAAGTTGGTCTATTCTGGGAAGTGGGAAGCTGTCCGTAGGATAGACTTGGTTTAAATTTGAAAAGTCTACGCAAACCTTCCACTTTCTGTTATGCTTTTTAACCAATACCGGGTTAGAAACCCACTTTGGATACACTGATTCCTGGATAAACCCACTGTTGATAAGCTTCTTAATCTCATCCTTTAGAGCCTCATATCTTTTAGAGTTGACGGCTCTTCTCTTTTGTATGTGTGCCGCAACTTTTGGATCAATGTTTAAGTGGTAGCATGTGATCTTTGGATCAATGCCTATCATGTCGCCATGTTTCCAGGCAAAAACATCGAGATTTTTTAGTATGAAGTTTTTCAACTCCTCGTTTGCTTTCATAGATAGGTTTCTTCCCATCTGCAAGTGTTTGGAGGGATCATGTGGGTCTACTGGGAAGCTCTCCATTTCCTCCATAGGTGCTATTTGAGGTTCGCAGTCAATGACGCGAGGGTCCAGTTCTTCTAAGCTAGCTACTTTTCCAATAGTCTACTTCTTCAGGGGCTTGTATAATACTTCCTTGTTCAAGGGTCCTCTCTTGTTCAGGGACGTCGTTCATATCAAGGTATGTGACAATAAAGCCGACAGTTCTCATTTCTACTTTCCTTATGGAGTTCGAGTAACATTCCCTAGCACTTTTATGGTCACCTCGGAGTGTAGCAATGCCATTTTTAGTTGGAAATCTCATGCATAAGTGATGAATAAAGGTGACGGCCCATAGCTCTTTCAAAGCTGGCCTTCCAAGTACTCCGTGATAAGCGGATCGATGATCAACTACTAAGAATTCTAGGAAGTGGTGAGCGGTCAATGGTGCAATCCCCATCTTTATTGCTAGAGTAATTTTACCCTTCAGGATGATGCTATCTCTCGTAAAGCCATATAAGGGAAACTCATTGGGGTCAACTCATGGTCAACTTTCATTTTATCAAAAGTGATTCCAAAGATGATATTAACCGAGCTTCCATTATCTACCAACATTATTTTTAGGCCATTCCGAGCTACGATAGCCCTTACCACTAGGGTATCATAGTGTGGATAATCCACGCCTGTAGCGTCTTCATGAGTGAATGTGATTGGTAGAATTGTTCTTCCGCTGGATGATTGGTTAACTATGAAACTTGTCATGGGAAGGTCATTTGCTTCTCTAGCATAATTTCTTTGTGAGTTCCTAGACTCTCTCCCAACATATGAACCTCAAATGATTGTGTCAATTTCCCTGATGGGGTTCTAGCAATTGTTTGTTGGGGGGCTTCGCCTTGCCTTTGCCTTTTCCCTTCTTTGGGTCTTTCTCTATCGTTATCCCTTTCCCTTGGGTGATCGTTTCTCTTGGAACGTCATCGCTCGTCATTCCCATGCGTTGGTTGTACATGGAAGAAGCATTTCTTTGAGGGCGCCTACCTCTTCCTTGGTTGGTATTGCGAGATTATCTTGCGACATCTCAGTAGTTCTCCATACGGTGGCCATGGGATTGATGGTAGGTACAATAACTGGGCGCTTGTCCCTATTTCTAGGTTCAGTACATCACTCCCTACCCATTTTCCTCAGTGGATGCCTCAGGTAGGGCGGGCGCTGATGCATTTCAGCATCAGGGTTTACCTCTTCATAAGCCAAAGTGGGTACCGCATTAAGTGTTATCACAGCTAGTGCTTGTCCATGGTTAAGTGGTGTCTGGTGATCTATCAAATAGGAGGTAAGATCTCTTCCTCTTTGCATTTGTGAAGGGAGAAGTCATTGGCTAGCCCTGTTTCTATGATCCCTGAATTTTTCATTAAGGATTTTTCGCCTTATCATTTCTAACAGGGCATCATAGGTAGTAGTGTCTTTGTTTTGCCCGTCTCTCCAAAAAAGAGAGTTCATGTCCAAACCTTATTTTAAAGTAGTCAAAGCTTCTCTGTCTATGACTTGCACATAGTAGGTCATTTCGTCTTGCCCTGTTGTTGGCGTATGTCTTGTAAGCGTTAAATAGGTATTTCACCTTTTTTACTTGTAGCAGAGTGCTTTAAGAATCTCTTTTTGAAATCCGGTCAGCTACGGATGCTGCCTTCTGGCAACCGTGTATACCAAATTTCAGTTTCTCTACTTAAATTCAAGTGGAAGGCTCTACACTTCATAGTTGGGGTGGTCCCTTTCAAATTCATGTGTGTTTTGAAGCTGTTGAGGTGTTTTGTGGGGTCACCCCTCCCATCATACTTAGGACTTTTAGGAAGTGTGAAGTAGTTCAGCATCGAGGCACTCCTTACAGCATGTGAGAATGATGAGTGGTCGTCTTCATCGTCATCGAGGTCGCAGGGTCTTTGCGGTTCATCAGAATCTTCATCCCTCTCCTAATGAATTTGGAGAGTTGGTTGGGAGAGTCCTACCTCACTTATTGCCCGATCTCTTATTTTTCGTCTATTTTTAGGGGGAGGAATCCAAGGTTCCTCATGGTATGTTGGCTCTTGATATTCATAGCAAGGGGGTTCATGTTGCATATTTCTAGGCACAGGAAAAGGAGGTGGAGGAGCCCGGGCATAGGGGTGGAGCCGGCTTATTTCTAGGCAATCCCGGGCTTATTCTATCGAAGATACTCACTGACCTCTAAGATCTATCTTCTAGCTCATAATTTGGAGAAAAGTTAAACGGAGCCTCATAGGGTCGTTCCGAGGCATAGTTGGTTGACGTATCAACCTCAACCTCTCTCTCCTGGGGAGCTTTCATCCTAGTGTAGTGGTATCCAGTCATTTGGACTTCTATATTATAACAAATGAGAATATGTGGAAGGATAGATAAAAATGTACATTGAGGTCACTATATTGTCTATTGAAATTCGTGTTTAATAAACTTGTAAAGAAGATGAACATTCAGGTGTTCTTATGAATTTATCGAGAGTTCAAGTGTATATCTCGAATGTATGATTGCTAAAATTCCAATCCCTTTTTACTTAGAAAGAGAACCTATTTATACTACCTTAGCTGTCGTGGTGGTCGTTGGATCATAACCACGTGGCCTCATCTCCTAAATTAGGGCTACACATCAATTTTTTATTCATACAATTAATACATTGATAAGGGATCGGATGTTCTATACAATAGGCTGACATACTGATAAACGTTATTACAAGTGTTACATCAATCACTTCTAAAAGATCTTTGAATCTATTGCAAAGGGTCAACTCCATGAACTTCGGATGACTTTGAGAGCCTCAGTCGAAGTTCATCCGAAGTTGTAGTGCTTCATCCTTGAGGTAGTGGCTCAATAAGGACCTCGGCTTTTGATGAGAGAACTTCGGCCTTTGTTTAATCTCTTCATACTTTAACCTTGTGAATCTTCATTTGACTTTCTGCCCACATATCACTTTTACTCTAAGCTTCAGAGGTGAGGTGTAATAGTACATATAAGGCGAGAGACAGTATGATGCCAATACTTTAAGGAAAATTCCTTAGAAAAGAGTCTAGAGACGCCAAAAAGGGCGTAAGGATCAAATAAAAGGCAAAGCGCCATAAGGTCTATGGTGTGCCAAGCCGACCGACGAGGGGAAAAGAGTAGTAAAATAATATGAATATGAGATGTTCTATAAGTACCTACAACTTCAAATAATTCTTCCAATCTAAGGATAGCTAAGATGCGCTAAATCCATTTGTAATATCGTAAAGTTCGTTTAACTCCTTGCATTATTTCATGATGTTCCTCACCAACAATCAGAGGGTAAAACGTTTTAGTGCTCTTCATAAAATTTGAGAAAGAAATGTTATAAATCACATTTCCTCAATCTAACATGTTAATATATTATGCTGAAATCTTGGCCAGGGACCAACGACATCATCAAGTATACATATGTATTCTTTTAAAAGAGTTGTTTAATCACCCATCAAGTATTACCAAAGCATTGAAGATGATCATGGATGCCAATATTTTCGGTAATTATTGATGGATGTGCATCGAGAATCATCAACGTCAGTTATGACATCGAAAGAAATGATGTTAATAATTCACATATAATATTTCTTATCGATGATCATTTGCTCCATTTAGTATTACTTAAAGAAGTCTTAAGAATTTGTCTAAAGCTGCCAAATTGCTTGAAGCATCCTTATAGACTCATCAAATTGAAATGTAAACAACTAACGTATTGAAGCAAAACAATGTAAAGGATTCCTTGTGCAAAAAGGTAAAAAAACAAACGTTGGAAATTAACAACGAGAGCATTGACCGAGTCATTGGAGTAAAATAATTAGGTAGTTATGTTGAAAGTAGTTCATCCCTTGCTGTTGTTAACAAAAGTAACTTATTGTCTTGTACTTGAGATGCATATATGTTTGAGCTCCATTTTTTGTGCATTTTGAAATAGTGATTTGATGGAGAATGTATAGTTAAAAAAAATTTGAGTTTGCATGAAATATTATTTTATTGAAAAATGTAAGATTAAAAATATGAGAGTGAAAAATGTATTTTAGAAGTAATGGGACCAAACACTAGACTTCTTTGGAAATAATTTTTATTAAATATTAAAATATATTTATTGATCGTTTGATAAACTTTTCAGTTGGTCAAAGTTCAATAATATTTTATTGGATTTACAATTTTTATCAACTTTTTAATTCACACATTTCATC
>CAIGRH010258734.1:0-12484 GCA_903798295.1 Fraxinus nigra | reverse complement strand
TGACTGTTTTGCTCTTATAAATACATCTTCTTGCATTCAAAAAGACACATTTCTAAGAGCATTATAGAGATGTTCTTTTGAGATAAAATAATTGATCTATACTCTTTATTTTATCTTTATCAATTTACTTGCTTTGAAAAAACTTTTGATTAACTTTATCTTTAAAAATTAATTCTCTCATCAAAGTTTTTCATTTATTTTTATATTTAACTTATTTATATCTATCTTAAAAGAAAAATATATTTTTGAAGAAGTTTTTGAAATTTATCAAAGTTTCTCATTTTTTTTTTATCACTTAATTTATTATAATCATTCATTAAGAGAGAGAGTTTTGAATCTACACTGTACTTATTTCTTCATCTTCTCATTGCATTTATTTCTTCTTCATCTTCTTTTTGAAACATTTTGATTGATTGAATCTAAATTTTGATTTATCATATTTATCAAAAAAAATTTAACATAACACTTGAACTTCATTCATTACTATCTATTAAAGTGTTAGACTATTTCTCTTCTTGTATTCAACTTTGAATTTATCATTCATTAAGAAGATAAGATTTTATTTGTAAAATTTATTTGAATTGTGGTCGTGTTGAAGTCCCTTAAAGATCAACATGTATAAGGATCGGTGCTCCTTATTGTAAGTCACTGTGTGAGTCATATTGAGGCTCCGTAAAGCTCAATAGTGTGGGTCGTGTAGAGGTCTCATAAAACATTGTATAAGGATCGGCGTTCCTTACTTCTAAGTCACCGAAAGCGTTGCAAGGGGGTGAATTGCACCATAAGTCAATCAACATAGTGAAAAATGCATTGCTCATACCAGAGAGCTTGGTAACGAGGGACGTAGATCGTTGCATTTGATCGAACCTCCATAACTATATCATTTACACTCTCAATCCATTTTTACTTAACGTCTTTATTTTGTGCAAATTACATTGTCTCACTTATCTGCTTACTTGTATTTAGTTGTCTTCGTTTATTCGCACTTATTATTTGATTGATCTACNGCCCCGAAAAGCTCAACATTGTATAAAGATCGGTGTTCCTTACTTGTAAGTTACTGGAAGCGTTGTAAAGGGTTGGATTGTACTATAAATCAATCAACACAGTGAAAAAGGTCTTGCTCGTGCCGGAGATCTTGGTAATGGGGGACGTGGATTATTGCATTGGATCAAACCTCCATATTACGTCGTTTGCACTCTCTATCCCTTTTACTTATCACTTTTATATTTGTGCTTATTATTTGAATTAATCTATTTAGCCCTTACTTGCTTGAATTTAGATTAATTATTCGATTGCGCGTGTTTAATTATCTTTATGCTTGTGCGTATTTTGTTGAATTATTATAATTGCTAGTATATTGTTTAAGACTTGAATTTATTTTAGAAAAAGTTTTAAAAACCAATTTACCCCCTCTTGGTTAGCCAATCTTGAGCTTTCAGATTCGGCATCTTGGATTGCTCTTCATGCTATCGTCAATTTTATTGCAATAGCTGGGCAACTTAACAAGAAAAAATACATTTTTTTTTTAAATCGAGGATATCGCTTTATTGTGGAACATTATGCGTTATAGCATGCATATATATCTTAGACTCGTTAATGGTATATTTTGCAGTTTTCCGATTTTTTTTCCCCTTTACAATCTAATTTTGTTCTCTTCTAATGTGGTGTTATTGAAACCTGTGATATAAGTGCTAAAGTTGCTTGAAATATCTCATCAATGTCTGTGGAAACAAGTTGTGTAGTAGAAATGATCTTTGAAAGGCTTTAAATTGCTAGATTTCTTCCTCTTTCTACATGAGAGGTTAGTTGTGCATCTTATTGTTGCGCAGTGGGGCTTGGTGGGTCAAATTTTTATTTTTTTTAAGGAGAAATTAAGAAATAAATTAAAGATTGCGAGATCATTACGGGATGTCAACGAAGTCATCTAACTCGTATTTTCTTTAAAGAATTTCAATTATTTCACGTTTATTATCTTCCACGCAACAAATTTCTCAAATATAATTTACATCATTTTATTAGGAAATTTTACTTAGGATATAATGTCAAAGATTTTGGGAACGTTACGATATTGGACGGTAAGTTTAGCTTATTTCAAGTTGTAGTGGTATAATAATTTTAAGGGAACAAATTGATTTTATATAGCACCAGAGACCGAACTATCGATAGCTTTTTCGTAAACTCAAAATGCTTGCGTTTGTTATTGAATTGTCGTACAAACACTAGATAGTTATTAGAAATGACATAAAGGCTTGAATTAAGAAGAAGCGTTAAATATTTACTCACTTTTATGTACTATGAATTCATGAACAAAAAATTCCAAAGGAATTCAAGAACGTGCGTTAGTTTTATGGCAGTTTAGATTTGTAGCCAAATTTGAGGGGCGGATTTGAAATGTGGTCAATTTAGGAAGACGGGTAGAAAATCTCACGTCCAATAAAAAATGAAAATATAAATCAGTTTATAAGGATTTGAGTTACTTTTCTTAATAAGGTTGACATTTTAAGATGGAATTTCAAGTCTTAATATAGTATCAGAGCCCATACGAACAATTCAATCCGATTAAGACTCAATCGATCTATTCAAATAAGGCACCATCTTGTAAGAGCATATTAAGAGATAAAATTTCACATCGAATAAAGATGAAAACATATATTAACTTATAAGGTTTTGGACTACTCTTTCCAATAAAATTGATCATTTAAGATTAAACCACAGAGTCTTAATACGTGCATCCCGTTGATGGGTACTTCTTTGGAGCTCAATACAATATACTTATTTGGTATAACATAAAATCTTCATTTCAAAAGAAATGTTAGGATCCGTTTGATTGCAAATGTAGAAAATTGGTGGAAAGAAAATATTTTACAGGAAATTGATTTGCCTAAAAATTGTTTTACTATGAATTGTAATTAATTGTGTTTGATTAATATAATTTTTCATGGAAAATGTTGAAAGTTTGGTGTTCGTTTAACTTCGTTTTTTTATGAAAATTGTTTCATTAAAGTAATAATGTTTTCTACCATTGGATCTAAAATTTGTTCCAATTACCAAAAAAAAAAATAATCATACCGAATACCATGAAAAATCTACCATATCAAACGGAGCCTTAAAGGTTTCCCCATTCCCCTTTAAACTCATTTTAGGGAAAATGGGTGAAATTATACTTATTATGCCAGCTCTTTTTTTTTTTAATGTATTTTTGAATAGTATTTTAACTTCATTTCAATTACATAATTTTCAATAAAATAATATTATACGTCAATCCCAAACGTTTTCTTATTTTTTAACCACACATTTTCCATCAATAAGCTATTAAGCTCATGTTTGTCTACCATTTTCAAAAACTCTGTTTTCTACATTAAACAATCTCATTCATATATTCACCTAATAAACTATTCCATATACAAACCAATAAAGTTAGTTTAAATTTCATCCTCACATTCTCCAAAAAATTCTATTCCTTACATCATTCTTGAAATTTTAATGGGTGACAAACACACCCTAAAACATGCAATTTTATTTTTTATTTTTTGACAAAAATTGAGCTCAAACAAGCATGAAACCACTTAGAAAGAAAGGTATAAATTCAATCCTCAAAAGTATTAGAAAGAAAACTCAACTAGTTCGCCTTTGCATATCACCTTTCGATTTTTTTCTCTTTCTTGCCGTCTCATTCTCGTACCTGCCTTTTCTTCTTGTCCAAGGAAACAAAACTTTGTCTTGTCAAGAAGAAAATTCTTTACTTCATAATGCATTCGATGAAAAACTAAGAAAATATTTATAAAAACCCTAAACATACAGTAATTTGAATCACTTCACCAATATTTTCTGTCAATTCGAAATACCAGAGAGAAAAGAAGAAGAAGGATTTTCCGGCTAAAAAAAGTGTAATATCAAGATGGGTATACTTGGAGCCATTGCAAGACATCTGGATGCTCTCGTTGGGTAACTTTCAATCCAATGGATAAGAACCCATTTTTCCAAAATTTTAATTTTTTTTTCCAGATTTTTTTTAATGATTCCAGACATCTGGATAATATATTTTATCAAAGTTAATAATTCATGAATATTTATTTCCTGTAAGTCCATATATATCTAATTGTTTGCTATTTTTCTTGATTGAGGAATATACAGACCTGGAGCGATGCTTCTATATCCTTTGTAAGTCCAAAATATTTTTGTCTTTTTTCATACAGAAATTCCTTCAATTTTTTTGATAAATTAAGAATAGTTTAATGAATAAATGAACAGGTATGCATCATTGAGAGCAATTGAGAGTCCTTCAACACTGGATGATCAGCAGTGGTTAACATATTGGATTTTATACTCACTGACAACCCTGTTTGAGCTTTCTTGTTGGAAAGTCCTTCAATGGTAATGGCTGAATTCTATGTTAATATATCAATTTATGAGAACAGGCCTGGCGTTAGAACGGGACTTGCCTAGGGGTGTCAACGAGTCGAGTCACGCGTCGAAACGTGAAGGTCGGGCTCGGCTCGAGCAAAAATGGTTCCTTTTTTTGGTCCGAGCTGAGCTGAGCAAAAGCTCGACCCAAGCTTTTGAGTCGGGCCTTAGTGGGCCGATCCGGGCCTGAGTTGGCTCGGCTCATTTTTTTCGTGGCAAATCTAAATTTTTTTTAAGAAATTTAAAATTTATGCAATTTATACGGGCATGAATTTAAAATCTATTGTTTTAATTTTCTTTTTCCATAAAGCTCGGCTTGGTGGGCTGAAATGGCCCATGACATGAGCTCACGGGCAGACTCGAGCTCAAGCCGATGCCCCGAATTGTGACTCGGGCTAGAGCCTCGGCTCGATGATCCCGACTTGGGCTTTTCCCAGGCCAAGCCACTGGCAGCGAGCCGACGAGTCATTTTGACATCCCTAGCCTTGCCTGACTAGTTCAACCGGTAAAACTGAGGACGGTTCCAAAAGTGTGTCAGGTAGCCTCTTAAAATGTTTGATAAGAGACTGGCTTCAAAACAACAGAACCAGACAGTTAAACCGGAAGAGGTTGTACCGGTGGCGGTTCTTCTAGTTTTGTAGTGTCAACGCTGAAGCCACTCGAGCAATCATATAGGAACCCACACCAAGTTTCATATATGATCATGCACACTTTCACACTGAACTAACTTGTCTAAAAACTTAACATCTTAGGGCAGAAAAGAAGTTTATTTTTTTTTTAAATTTTCGTCTTCAACAAATTCATATATAAGAAATTATGTTTATTTTCCAAAATTCCTACAGGTTCCCAATCTGGCCATACATCAAGCTGACATTCTGTATGTGGCTAGTGTTGCCAGTTTTCAATGGAGCTGCTTACATTTATGAGAATTTTGTGAGGAAATATGTCAAAGTTGGAAGCTATGTGAACCCAAATTATCCTGAAGGTCAGAGAAGGGTACTTCAGATGATGAGCCTTGACGCCAGGAAATCAGTCGAGAATTACATCGAGAAATATGGTCCCGAAGCCTTCGACCGAGTTGTCAAAGCGGTAAGAAGCTAGTCGAGGAAACCCCCATACTCACACAGAGCAAGACATTGATATATGTATTAAACACATACTGACTCATAAAATTGTTCTTGCAGGCTGAGAAAGAGGCAAAGAAACACTGAGAAATTATTTCAAGTCCCTGAAAGTCCCATTTATCAGCTTTTCATCCCGTTAAATGATTTGTTGGAGTCTGAAGCAAGATTATAGAGCAGACATGTAATAGTGAATATGGGGGAAAGATTAAACTATTTATTGATTTTTTTTTATGTGGATTATTAACTAGCAGTGATAATATTTCCACCATTGTGTTCTATAAAAGTTGCAGTTCATCAATAGAAATAATATCTTATTGATTTTCCATTGATTCAGTAACAGAGACATAGTTGGACCTGAAGAGAGGTTCAAGAGGCTGTTGTCTCAGGCCAGCTCTCTAGGGGGCCGAACACAGTTTTTTTGCTTCCTTTTTTATTTTAAAAATCCATTGTCGTTTATACTCGTTCATTCTTGATCGGTTGTTTCAAACAGTGAGACTTTTTCAACAATAATATCGTAAATCACAGAATTAGTGATTGGATTAAGAATACTCATTCCATTGTGTAACACCCCCTCAGTATATATTTTTGCATCATTACACATCTTGTCTTAAACAACGAGTAAAGTATTCATCCAACTTCAAACATGTATAACTCTAGATATTTGACTCATTTAAGACGAACCGTTCAAACATTTAAAGTCTTAAACAACATAAAATTCACATTCGTCCACAAAGGAATGAATTGATTTATACCCATTCCCCGACAAATGATTATGCACAACCACTGTAGGACAGGAAAAGAATATGTATAACTGTGTCCGAATCTCGATACTTTTCTGAAGGGTAAACATTTCTATTTCCACACCTTCATCCACGAATCGTTGCTCACTGAGGCAATCCTATGATTCACAGATGTATTTGTCAATGCAGAAACTATACCCTTGTGCGCACGATGGGTCCACATTTTGCTGCCATCCATTGGATTCCAGATTTGAAGTGACTGCGAAGCACTTAAACAAGTAAATTCGAACTGAAGATGTTTGAAGAAGTTTACTACAGAAAATATGTGTAACACATTGCAGTACAAGATGAAGATCAATGGCCAAGAATAGTGAACACATGGTAAGAACAATCAGAATACTGTAAAAGGAAACATTTCATACCTGGTAAGAACCAATGGCCAGGACTACTGAATACCCGGGATGGAACGTGCAGGACACAAATTTATTTTCACTGGACTGCAACTGATGCACGGATTTTCTGCCTGCTTCAATTGACCATATGCGTGCACAATCTTCACTGACAGAAGCCATGTATCTGCCACTGGTATCCCAACACATCGAGCGAACATCTTTGGTATGTCCCTAGAAATTGCAGGGATAAACTTATATAATATCTAATTTAATGCATGCAGGAACAAGAATGACACAGATAGCATCTTTGGTACAGAGCATTAGATAGCACTGAACCATACTAAGAAAGTGAAAGAAACTAAAATCTTGTTCGTCCAATACAATACTTTATAACAAACATGCATTTAGATTGATTCAACAAATTATATCGTACCTCTAATCGGTACTGGATGGTGCTGGTCTCAACATCAATCATATTGATAACATTTCCTGTAGCAGCAGCCAAAAGGTTCCCAAATTGAGGTTGGAATCTAACTTGTCCATTTGCTCCCTACAGTTGCACCATGGAAAAAATCAGAAGTTAGAGCCATCTTATAATGGGGAATTTATACCTTGTCTTCAGCTGTTATTATTTTTTCCAAAGTTACTTTCATATATTTAATAAACACTAACGCTCATTTGCACCCAAATTTACATTGTAATTCTTTGCCATGAAAACTCAGAATTTAAATGGAAATTGAAACAACTCTTAAAACCATTTATCAACAAATAAAGAAGTCCATACCAGTAAATTATGCCCCTGTTTGGAGTAGCTAAAAAATCAGAATTTTAGTAGATTTTGATAAAATTTGATAAAATGTATGGTTAAAATTAATTGTTGACCTTGACTTAAAATTTTATTAACTTTTTAAGCTACACCAAACCGGGCTATAGTGTCACCCAACAGGAAGATAATTACATCAGAGTAAATTAACTACAAGTCTACAACAGTGAATGAGCAAAATAAGAACATGTGCTCTTCCAAGAAACTACGTAACTAACCTTAAAAGCGTGAATGCAAGCAGATTCATTGACATTCCACAATCGAATCTCATCATTACTATCGCAAGAGCAGAGGATATTGACCCTTGTTGGGTGGAAATCCAATGACATCACAGATTTAGCATGCCCAACAAGCCTAGAATTTGATTTTGTCCGCTAAAACATCACAGTCATGAAATATGTAAGCATTCCATTTGAGATAGTAATAAGCCATTTGGACTATTTTAATGTTTTTAGACCATGTCAAACAATGTTCTTTGAAATATTTAGGGCAATGCTTTCAGACACCATGCTTAAAAGCTACTCGCATAAATATTTGAAGAAAAGATAGAAATAACATATCAATATTTTTAGTATGTACATAATCACAACCAAGAACTACAAAATTTGAAGTAAATATTTTATGCAAAAGCCCGTGAACGGCAGGTCTGACTGACACATTATGTTAGAAAAAACTCAGAAATGGCAACAACCATTGTACAGGAAAAATGAATAGGAAAAGATTTATCACCTTGACCGCGTCACATACTTGCACGGCTCTATCAACCGAAGATGTTGCAAAAACGGTTGAATTTGGTTTGAAACGGATGTCTGTGATGAGATGTGAATATCCTTTTATTATATTCATTGAAAGAGATTCCAGATTCCAAATCAGAACCTATTACAAAATTATGAAAGATTTGTTAGCTTATGATAAAATTTTTGACAAAATCTTTGTTTGCGAAATGTAAATCTTCAACGCAAATTCAGAAGGGTAAAGGGTTGAGGAGCACTGTATCAACCTTACTATCATCCCCAGCAGCAGCTAATAACTTTCCCGATGCTGAAAAATGGCAACATCTAAGCTTGGTTTTAGTTTGGAAGCTTTCAACTTCTTCAAAAGAGAGGCCTGAAAGATAGAGAAATCACGATCTTTCAATCAACACAATCTAAGTAGCCTGACGAAATTGTTCTTTTGCATCTTCGTCTTTACGTATAGAACTCTAGAACTCAATACACAATAGTAGGGAACTAGATCAACAAGATGACTCTTTGAGTCTTCAACTTTCCCAGTTTATGAGTTACTTCACCAAATTCTTACATAGTTAATGGAATAAAGAACGGGAACATACATTGTCCCTTTTCTTCATCATCCTTTAATATATCCATTCCGATAATTAAAGAATCTTTCCAAGATTAAAATTATTGAATAACTTAAACGTGAAATTGAACTATACAACTGGCCTTTTTGTTCAGTTTTATCACGTGCTGGAGAACTATGTGGCAAAGTGCTCATGTCGTCTGGATTATCATTGAAAAAGCAGTCAACATCGAAGGGTTCTTCCTCTGTGACATTCTTTCCACTCTACAGCTCAAAGAAAAAAGATGGAGTAAGACGAAGACGTATACCAACAGTGAAAATATTGTCTGCACCAAAATAAAATTTATCCAGAAAAAGGTTCGGAATTCTGTTGATACAAATTTGAAGAACTTTATATACAGATCCAAGCAAATCCAATGTGTCAACTTATAAGACATCATCATGCTTAAATCCCCTTATTCTAGAAAAGAGAAAGAGCATAGTATCACAAGAATATGAACACCGAGGCACTCAGGCAAATGATCGATTGTTTCTCGTTTCTGTACTTAACCAAGATAACTCCTTTGTACAACTTCTATAACTAATCAGATAAATGAGATCAAATGGTGATTATAGGGAACACATTTATTCAGGCACAACATTTTGCTACGTTAAAATCATATCAATAAATTGAAAAAATATTTCTTTCAATTAAAATTACACTCTGGCATATTTGAAATTTGAATGAACAAGTGCAAGTTGAGCTATATATATCTGTCTTGTTAAGAATTGTGAACTAAAGGTAGTCAAGACAGAATTAGTGAACGAAATATGAGAAATTGTATAATGTTTGTGTATAAGAATTACAAAGGGACAACTCTATTTATAGGGTTATAAATAGCTAAAAAAGGAAAGATCCAATACTATTAACACAATCATATTGCTAAGGAAATAACATAATAATAATCATTATGATATTACACATTGTTGTTATATTATGAATAAGTTTGTAAACTGATTGATAAAACATATAAAACTTAGAGAAAATGAGGTCATATAAGAACTGGTAGATGACAAATATTTGAAAAGAAGGTGAATAACCAGGAGATAAATAATAAATTGATTGTGCAAAGACGATGACAGTGGCCAAACTTATGAAATTTGTACAGCCTTAACTGGAAATAAATGGGACAGAGGTGGCAGCGCCACCACCATGGAAAGTCAAAACTCAAAAACACTATCAGAGGAGAAAAAAAAAAGTTAGCAAGACGAGATAAAGAAAAGGAACAAAAAGGCCGGACAACCGGCACAAGGCTGCTCGCCATAGAACTGAAGTGAAGATTGTTTATCCCAAGATGAGATGCTCCAATACTATATTAAGATATATGAACCGAATGTAAAGAGACAGAAACAATGAAAGCATACATTACGAAGGAAACAACCAAATTTATAGTGTTACGAATAGCTATAAAAAAATTATATAGTATAACACGATCATATTGCTGAGGGAATAACATAGTAATAAACTGGAAAACATTGCGATATTAAGAAAATATGGACATGCTTCCATATCTTTAACATATCTGGCATTTTAGTTCAAGCATTACGGTGCCTGGAACAAAAAACAAATCAATACTGCACTATCATAGATACATTAACGAGGTATAGAAAAAGGAAATAAAAACCAACCTAAAACTAGCCTCTTAAAAGTTTGAGAGACTGCCCTCGTTATCAGTTAGACAGACTGTTATGACTATCTAGAGTACACAGTCATTGCTTCAACTTACTTGTAAATGTTTCCGATTCAAACTTTCATCAATGAGGATAGGGTCGCCCAGATTGGTTGAATTTCTATAGGCTGACAATTCCAGTTTTCCTGATGTTTGTACTGCCAAGTCAGGCATAAAATCTCGTTGGAGGTGAGCTTCAATAGTTGCAAACTGCTGCCGATGATTTGAGAACATTAAAGTTAGAAATGAAAAACTTTTAGAAAAAAAAAAACTGATGGATGAAAAACCTTGTATAGAAAAGTGATATGACTTAAACTGATAATTGAAGGAGACAAATCTTGAATGCACAATCTCTTGTATAGAAAAGTTATATGACTTGAAAGAAATGCATGATGGATGACACCTTAGATGAGGATGCTCCTGGAGTCTGAGAATGCCTCGCAGCTTCAGCTCTAGCATTGTATACATCCAAAAATAAGGACCACCAGTCTGTTAAAAGTTCTTTCCGAGGATTGATTGCTAAGAAAAACCAAATAAAATCATTCAGAATTATGACTGGATAAAACCAGAAAACATGATTTGAAATTAGGTTAGGGGCAACTTATTAGTGCTTCGACACCGTAAATTATTTGAACAGTTGAGCATAAGAAAATAGAGCCAACTTATTCTATTAATAAAGCGATAAATAATGTAGCTTGAAAAGCAATTAAGAGCTTTATAATTAGTGCTTCTTTGGCTAGATACATGTGTAATTATTTGACAATCAATGCAACAAAGAGACATCATTGCTTCCAATTGATGAGAAAATTTGGCATAAATCCCATGCTTTGAAATCGACATTTTTCCCTTCCCAAATTGGCATAGATCCATCCAGTGGCTCGGATTAATTTCCAACCAAAATAAGATAAGCCATAAAAGCCCACAGATCAGTTGAAGAAACATTAGAAGAAAAAAAATTAACTCAAATCAAGAAAGCAAGAGAATATATTTTGGAGTGAAAAAAACAAAATTAAATTAAATTAAAAGAGTGCAGAAATGATGGCCAAGAAAGTTTATATACCACGAGCGTTTGGAATAAATTCAGCCTCCCTAGCGAAAATATCAGCACTTGTGTGCATGTTGTTCCTGACCATGTAATCATGAATATACAAGTCAAGCCTGCAAACTCAAACTCAAAATTAAAAGAAAAGAAAAAAAAAAGAATTAAGTCCAAAAATTAATGTCTTTAGACAGAAATTGAAGATAAACAGCCTTGAAGACATTCAAGATTTTTTTTTTCAAGAAAACATGATCAAACCATAAAGAAATTCAAGAATTTCCTCAACAAAACAATAAACAAAATATTAATGAATTCAAAAAAAATTCTTCAAGAAAAAATTAACAAACACTATAAATTCAAGAATTTCTTTAAAAGAAAAATAATAGCATACATCGCGTGTATATACTCACATCTTTTGAGCATCCCGGCCATCCATGATAAGAAAACCCAACTCTTCACTTCAACAACGACAAGAAAAGGAAAACTCAAGAACGACTTAAAAGAACAATATTTGCTTTCAAGAGTGAAATTTTTTTGCTTCTTGATAACCAAAGAGAAACTCTATTTGGTTGATGGCAAGAAAAAATGGCACTGGGAAAGTAAGTGAATGAGTTGGGTGGTGGAAGAAGGTTGGCGGGAGGACGTTAGCGCCATAATAGTTCAACATGGGACTGAAGGTAAAAACACCCGAACTTGCTTGAGTCTCTATTATATACTACAGATTACAGAGAACTGAGAACGTAAGAGAGGTTCGCAATTTTTAATTTTGAGAAAATTACCTCAAACCCTTCTTTTCAAAATTACATTTCAAAAATAAGGTGATAAAGTTTACATTTCAAAATTCAGGTGGTAATTATATTTTATAATTATAATTATTAAAAATTTAAATATTAATATTACAATTAATCAAATTCCCCCAATAATTCCCAAACCTAATCATTTTTTCCATCT
>CAIGRH010258733.1:0-17176 GCA_903798295.1 Fraxinus nigra | reverse complement strand
ATCAATAAATTAATTAATTTGTGACTGACAAATAATATGTGACCAATAAATTGGATATTTTGTGTTCAATAAATAATACGATAAATTGTGACCAAATAATAGGTGACTTCAAATTTTGAATCATGACTGATAAAATTTGTGATTTGCGATCGATGAATAAATTGTGATCTATAAAATTTGCGATCTTGAAATAATTTGTGACTTATAAATTTTTTTATTCGTAATGAAGAATTAATTTGTGATCAATTAATTCAATAATTTGTGATCAAATAGTATATAATTGTGACATTAATATATTTAATTAATAAAATTTAATTGATATCTAATTTTAAAAGTTTTAAACCTTATTTCTTAATTTTGAAATGAGTCATTTATTCTTAGATATGAATTTTCCTCACACAATATTTGTTACATGAAATATTGTAGAGATAGGCGTACGAGTAGATTAAAACTCTAGAAGGCAATGGTCTTTGTGTAACACAAAACATATTCGAGTGGTGGAAATGAACACGATATAGGACACTACAATTTCTCTGCTGCATGCTTTGAGACAAATTTGGAGTGGAAAATATGCACAGTTTCATTCTTCACAACAGTAGTCATATTCCTTCTGCATTTCGTGTCAACCAAAAACTATTGCAAGCTCTACCACTATCTCATGGACAGAAACTTCTCCAAAACTGAACTGCTATAGATTCTGGCGCTGCAAACTAAGGGCAACCCTGTGGACGATCTCCAGTTTTTGATAAATTCTCTCGATTAGAATGGCACCTGACATCAGAGTAAGGTCTATGAATTCGATCGCCAACTTCAATCCAACTCGGACTGGTTTTATTGCCTTCATTTTATCGACATCCTTGTTCAACTAATCAACTTCACATTGCAGTCTCACCTTTATCAACCTCTCCAAGCCATTCTCGAGCTCATCAAATGAAAACACTTCTTAACCATACCTTGGTGACTACACCCATGCAACAAACCAAGAAATGTAACCTAGTAAGCTTATATCCCTTTTCTCATCAGTCATCCCGTTAGGCTTTATCTAAGCTACGACATTTGTCATACATATCAACCAGTGCATGCTCCCCTACAAAAACTTTATACAACAGGCCCTGTTCAGTAGCCAATTCATGCAACTTCAGACCAGTATTCCCCATGCGCACAATGGCTTTATCTAAGCTAACCACATTTTGACATAAATATCAATGAGAGCATTCCCCACAAAAACGTGTAACTTCAAACCAATACACAATGCACTTGCATGAGTGCAAGTCGATAGCTAGTTCACCGAACTCATAAAAAACTCACATCCATAATATTTCACCATACAATTTCAATGCTTCATGGTGTAAACCCACTTGGGAATAACTTGAATTCATAGATACCAAATAAGGGCATGTTTCGCAAGGCTTCCACTTTTGCTTCTGCTTGTAGAAGAACTTCCTAAGGAAGCTTTAGCTAAAAATCTTTTCTAGACAGACAAAGCAACTTCCAAGAAATTATCCAAACATATTCAAAAGCAACTACTTAGTTTCAGAAGCGACTTTTGATTTTTCGAACAAGCCCTGAATCTCTTTCCAACATTTCAACAACTTCATGCTGTGAAATTCCCCAATAGCAGCCTATGATCTTGTCAAATTGGTACAGACAACTAAATCTGACCCCTTTTCATGCTGTGCAATACCAAAATAGCAGCAAAGATCTTATCAAATTGATTCAAACCCAGATCACATTATTGATCCATGAACTTCCCTACTTTTACCTCGAGCCATAAGTTTTACATTCTCTGAGTAAGAACAAGAATGTGGTGCTCTCCCCTCACAAATACCACACATTCAACGAAACCAGACGTCTTAGCTAATGGACTTTAACTAATTTTAACACTGCCCCGGTAGGATCAATGCTGCTACACCAAAAAATCTGAATGAAATAAAAAAATCTGACAAGACAAATAAGGATTATGCTACTTGTATATAAAAATGATGCATAAAATGATGCGGAGGGAAAAGATTTGATGAAAAAGATGAGTTTGTTTTAAACTAACAAATGATAGAATAACACGTAACATTATGTAAAGCTTGATGTACACATAGCAGGAAACTTAACTGACATAGATGGATATACAGTACAACTAAAACCAGCCAACTATAAGAGAAGTTGGAAGTCCCAAATGCGTTTATACGAGAGGGAAAGCTCCAGGTTACACAGATTATGTCCCTCGAACTTGAAACTCTAATGTAGGAAGTCCAACGGCCAATTTACGACTTCATTCAACGCGAACCTCTAATGTAGGAGTTCCAACTTGCCAATGTTCACACCAAAACTATTTCTTCTTCTTACCACCCCCAGCCTTCGCCTTTTTGTTGGCAGTTCCTTTTTCCGCTTTCTCAGTTGTTTCCTGTCATTGAGTTGCAAAGTCAATTAAAATATAAAAAAATAGGAGTGCAACAAAAGAAAATAAGTATAATTTCTGGACATGAATGCAGATCAATATACATCTAGTTAATTTATTAGAGAAACTTTTTATATCCCTCAAAAGTGTGCATGCAATTTGAAGCAACTCAAACAACAGCTAAAAGTTGGTGGTAATCAGGCCATCAATGGCCTACAAATTCTATGAAGAATTAATAACTGATAATTTGAACAGGTTATGTATAGGTTCATGAGCGTGATGCGTTTCGGACATATCTGAAAGACTGAATTTATCCTCTCCAGGTAAAGCTGAATTTATCGCCTCTGGATGTTATGATTTGTTCATTAAAAAGTATCACCTGCTCTACATAATATTTACGGAGGCATTGGACTGCATAGAGCTCTGGTAGATCACAAGATTAAGTTTTCAACAACTACTTGAGGTTGGTCATCATAATTATCGTTATCAATTGTTTAATAGTTCAGTATTGGTTGCTACTATATCTACACAGCACGTGTGAACTTTATTCTCCCTTTAACAGATACTACTACTGCTTGCAACAGTTTACATGTTATTAAATGACTTAATTGAAGAACGTAATAGTCACAGATCCAGGTTCACCGTGGATTTTCAGCTTCACATGCCAAAGCAAAAGCTTCTGGAAAACAGCATGGGCTGCCTCGAGCCCAGATCTAGGGCTGGCAGGCCTATGCTGGCAATGAACTTAGGCCTGAATTGAAAGGATGATTCCATAGAGTGTGCCTTAAGCTTGATTACTGGTTTTGCAGATCTAAGACTGCATTTACTTTCCTGTTGGCCAGTACCAAAAGTCACAACCAATCAAAGTGGAGTTTCATACAATTCCTAAAAGAACTGATACAAGTCGCTTGCCCAATAACTTCACATCTTTGGAAGGAAAAGTACTCCAACAGAGGAAGAGGAGTTTACAGGAATAAATCAACAAGGATTCAAGGTAAAATTAATATCAAATTAACGTCCTAGATATTGTCACCAAAAGACAAATGTTGAGCACGTTAAATTAACAATATGTACTGAGTAGAAGAATAAACAACAAAAACACCATCAAATATTAGTTAACAAAGCAAGCATATAGAGCATAGATGGAGAATAAGCCAAAAGGATAAACCAAAAAAAAAAAAAAAACACTAGGTCGGCTCCTTTTACGAAATTTTGGGTACAGGGATTTGGCAGCCTAATGGAACAATTAAATGAAAAATACGAACATTCATTATGAGCTGGGACCATTTAACAAAGTAGAATAGAACATTAAGCTTTATTTATGTTATTCTATAATACCAATGCGGTAAATTTAGTTAGGAAATAATAATAAGAGCATGTTTGATACCGATTAAAATTGAAAATATAGCCGTTATTGGGTCCCACTTGTTTAATAAAAGTCAATAATAACGGCTAATTTTTCAATTTTAATCCGATTTTAATCTCTACCAAACGGGCTCTAAATTTGAATCAGACTTGTAATTAGTGAAGAAGTCTTATCACTAAAGAGAAGTTGGCATGAACATGAATTTCAAAACTTCATTTGCAGTATTTGCTTAGAGGTGTGCTGAATGGTAAAAATGGCCCAAACAAATTTTACCGTTCATATCTAATTGCCAAACTTGTAAAGTAGGTTCAGTATTTGCTTTTCATTTTGAAGAATCCCACTATTAGGTTTCAACTATGATGCACCGACACGGACACGTGTCGGATATGCCGACGCGCGATTTTTAAACAAAGTATAGACACGTCGTCGATGCATTGATTAAATTCTTAAAAATTCTTCATTTATGTAGTATAAATTTAAGTTTATACTTGTTATTAATTTTTCTTGTTGAAATCTTTTAAATATGAGTACATATTTATTACTTGCTAATAATTTTGAANTTGCTTTTCATTTTGAAGAATCCCACTATTAGGTTTCAACTATGATGCACCGACACGGACACGTGTCGGATATGCCAACGCGCGATTTTTAAACAAAGTATAGACACGTCGTCGATGCATTGATTAAATTCTTAAAAATTCTTCATTTATGTAGTATAAATTTAATTTTATACTTGTTATTAATTTTTCTTGTTGAAATCTTTTAAATATGAGTACATATTTATTACTTGCTAATAATTTTGAATTAACAATTTATAATAGTTCTAATATAAAAAGAAAAATAATTACAGTAGAGTGTCCAAGAAGTGTCGGTATAGACTCGTGTCAGACACGTGTCGGACACGGACACGCTACCCTAATTGAAGTGTCTGTGTTACAGAGGGTTTCAATAAACTTAAATAAAAGAGAATATCTATTCACAAATAAGTAATCATGTATCAAATGGGAAATTAAGTCAGATTTCCAACTCCCATTTTCCCTAACATCAACCACCATTATCTTTGGCAGCATAGAGACTCCCATCCCCCTATCCGTTCACCATTACCATCTCAGCCTACCAAGTCTTGAACTAGGTTGTTCTCAATCTCTCTTTCTTAATTGTGATCTTTCTCTCAGAGCCAAGACTGTTAAAGACTTGGACGCTTCGTCTCAAAGGCAAAGTTGCTATACCACATTAGTTTGGTGGAACTCTAGGCATGTTTGATGTTTGATTTCAAATTAATGGAAGATGGGCATGGATTTATGTTTAATGACCGCTCGGGGAAGTCACTGGACTACTGGATGATGCCACCATTGCTGGGTTTTTTTCTTGATTCACCTAAGGCCAGTAACCGAAAATTGAACCGGATTTTTACCAAAACTTTTAAGTAAAAAATATAACAAAATTTCTTCAATCAGTCCATAACCTAACATGATTTTGGGGTACCAGAAATTCAGTTTGTAGCGGTACTGGCCAAAAGCACATGCTTAGCTTGGTACAGTGTTAAGCTTCAAATGTCTACCTTGCACACCCAGTCATTTAGAAAAAGCAGAGAGCTTTAATACTGCAAATAAAAACACACCTTCCGCTTAACGGGTACTGATGTGCCAACAGCTGGTTTGAAGAATGATTCCAATCTGTTAGAGAGAGAGAGAGAAGAGTGAGAAAGTGGCACTATATAGATAAGGTTCTCACTTGATTTCCACTCATTCATACCGTCCCTGGGAAGACTTGTTCTTAGCAGCCTTGATCTTTTCTATTGCCTAAATAAATCAAACAGGTAATTGGTAAACCCTGTAATTCAACACAATTTCAGGGAAAATCAATGAACTCATGATCACAGTGACAATGCAAACATGCCTTAGTTATTCTGTCGCTGTTGAAGCCATTTTCATTTACCAGAAACCTTATCAACCCCTAAAGGTGAAAAAAATAATAAAACCATAAAAAAGATGAAAATGCAAAATTATCTGAAAATTTTAAGCAAAGCAAATCACTTCTTCATCAGGAGCAGTCCACTTGAGCTCAAGTTGTTCATCACTGGAGTGAACCGATGGTTCTTTAAAGAGCCCTCGAGCCTCTTGATATGGCCAATCATCAGGTATTTGATATCTGGATATAAACAGTAACTGTGTTAAGAATGGATTCAATAAACTATTAGTCCTTAAAGATAATGTATATGTAAGCAACTACTAGTGAAAATGGTTACTTGCACAAAGATGATACTCCAATCATCTAACCCCTTTTGTTTCCATCTTTTTCTTTGTTCATTTCAATATACAACAGCAAATAGTAGTCCACTAGTCCTCAATAATTGTCTAGAACTACACTCACTTTGACAATCATGGGACCACATATATAATGAATCAACTTGTGTGCTCAAGCAGTTAACTTACGTAACATCAACTTTGAGAGAGCAATTGCGCTCTTACCCAACTTGTGTGCTCAAGCAGTTAACTTACGTAACATCAACTTTGAGAGAGCAATTGCCCTCTTACCCATCAAGGCATTCTATCACGACTTTCGGGATTCAAACTCAAGACATCGCCTTATGAGATATTTAAGTTGAATCTTGGTACCTATTGAGCAATAGAGATGCGACAGAAAGTCGTGAGGGATAACACAACAGATTCTCTCCTAAAGAAGACAATACGTAAGTTAACGATTTGGATACAAAAGTTGGATCGCTACAAAAAATGTGTCTTTCTTATAGCGACTAGACCTCCGTGTCCAAGCAATTATAACTTACGTATCGTCCACTTCGGAAGAGAATATGCACTCGTACCCCTCATGACTTTCTATAGCGTATCTCGGGATTCGAACCCAAAACATGTGAGAAACTTAAGTTGAATCCTAATATCTTCTAATTTTGAATCTTGGGGAACGCAACGAAAAGTCGTGGGAGGTAAAAGGGCAGGTGCTCTCCCAGAGCGAACGTAAGTATAATATACCAGCTTGAACATAGAGGCCAAGTCGTTATAACATATTTGTTTAAGGACTCTAAATTTGAAGCGTACTGAACCATGAATGTAATATCTTATTCTTACAAGCAACTTAATTGACAGATAATGGTAAACTAGAAAGTAGTCCACTTGGAGAAAATCTTATTTTTGTATTTGGTACATGTAAATGGATTATGCTCAAGTAACGTAATTCCCCAAATGGCAAAACTAAGAGTCTAGCAGCCAAAATATCAGAATTGTTATCCTACCAAGCTAACTAGACTCTTTTAAGGGGATGAATGTTGGCCTTGAAGATTTAACAATAACTATAGTTATAGTGAATTATAAAACCAAAGGAAGTCATCTATAAAATATTAAGTGTTCTGCATTATTCTTATCTTACTAACCAACACGAAGAGATAAATTGAAATGAGAGGACTCTATACTTTACCAAAGTTTGGAACTTGAATTTAAGATAGTAGCAATTGAATGAAAAAGCAAGGCAACCATCCATGTCTAATAGGAGGTTGGTTTTTCCAAATTTAGCAAGAATTATGGGACATGTGGTCCAACTGAAATTAACTCGCACCCACCACTTGAATTAAGAAATTTTTTTTTTTTTGATAGACACTTGAATTAAGAAAATTCGGCATAGAATCAAACATAAGAAGCACCTTTCTTTGTTTATATTTTCCAGAATGTGCTCGATTGAGCCGTGTTGCCGAATCAACTTCAAAGCAGTCTGTCCCCCAATACCTGAAAAATAATGCTTCTTGTAAGTTACGTACAATTATCACACAACATAAAGCACTCTGTCCCAGAGTACCTGTCATACACCAAACAGTAGTCGTGTCTGATTTTGGTCCCATTACTCAAATTATTATAGAGAAATGGTTTGAGGAAAGAACCTCACTACAGAGAAATCTCCTCTACTATAAGATGGAAAGAATGCGTAAATTATTTGTGGATTTCACATAAAAGGAGGAAACTAATCACTGTCATTAGTCTATATATTCTTCTTAATTCTTAATTATTATCTGCCATTAATATTATCTAAATGGACCCTTAAAGAAAGAAAGAAAGCAAGAGAATAGACCAATATGCCAATGCAAACTCTGGTCAGCAAAAATTAACATCGACATTCAGTTGTTCCACTATTCACCACAAATCAAATGTAATATCACCACATTGTTCAAATAATTCAAGACACAGAAAAAGGAAAACAAGGGAAAACAGTATTGCTACCTCATATCTGAATCTGATATTTAAATTAACCTTTAACCCTGGACTTTCATCCTAGAACCAAACCACACTTACAAGCCTTTTACAGTCAATCGGACTAACAAATAAGAGGCCTAGAACTGAATTAATCAATCCAAAAGTTGTTCCATTAATATGTAAATTTTAATAATTATTTCCTACTTTCATATGTTCGCATTTGAATCAGTAAAAGAAACATAGATCTCAAGATGCACTTTTTATATCAATTACTAATGAACTACATAAAATAGTCACCATGTTCCTTGCAACATATTCCACGAGTTAAACCATTGTACCTCGAATGCTGTCACAGTAATCACAGCCAGATAGAATGCAAAGGTCTATAAATTGGTCCATAGTTAGGTTCAACTCCTCCAAAACCTTGAATAAATACAATGTTAGAAAGAGTGCACTTGGAATCTACCAATTAAAAAGTTGCATATGAACTTCTTAGTACTTTTGAGACTTCAAATTCCATCACTGGGATCTTTTTGGAACTAGGATCCATTAAATGGCGAAGAAACCTTGGAGCTCCAAACGTTAGGGAATCCATGTCTTCAGATGCCACAGCATATACCTAATGTGCAAAGAAAGTTTAGCATAATCTTTCTGAACCTGTTTGTTCGGAACACTTGTGCATGAGCCTAGAAAAAGAAGTTAATTATCTTTCTGTCAAGAGACTGAACTTGTTACTCATTAAACAGTGGAATGCGCTGAAACAAGATACAGTGCCATTGCAATTGTTCTCCACCAAAAGAAAGATCAGCATTTACTTATAAAAATGAGCATAGAGAAAATTACTTAATAGATTGGGAATAGGTGAGTATGAACATATTTTGGATTTAAGTTTCCGAAGATTGAGATAGTGCATGCTGATCACCAAATTACGTAATGCAAGATACATGCCTTGTCTGCTTGGCAGAGTGCAGCACACTGTGCTTCTGCTTCGGAAGGAGCCTAAACAAATTATCAAGGAAAATTAAAGTTAATAAGGAAATTTCTCATTTCTGAAGGCAAAAAGGTAGTGAAGGGTTCTCAAAAACAAACAAAAATACAGTAAAGGAATGAAGGCAAATTATAAGAGTGAGAAACGTGCTTCAGTACCTCAATCACAGGCACTCCCATAAGAGTAAGAAGTTTTTTGCAGTCATCATTGTGTTGCTTTGTCACCTGCAAAACAAAAAAGCACATCAACACAACCAAAAAGGAGGGAAAAGCAAAGCAATAAATGTACCACATGCATAAGGCATATTTCATAATATACTCTTTCATTACAAGACAAAATCAAATTTTAAATTTCTATGAATCACGCAGAGATCTTAAAACGTAACTAACTTGAATTCAATCTTGATTATCTTGCATTGCTATCCACTTTATGAAAAATTCAGATACCTTTAGTTTTTGCTCAATCCTAACCAGCTCCAGTATAAGATGAAGAGATTTAGAGAAGTCTACCTTAGAAACCTGTGGGTCTATACAAGGCCCTTCCATGAACAATTGATGTTCTATCTTTTCTTTTACAAATGAAAATAGGTTCCACATCATTATGTGGTACAAAGACACGGTTGATTGAAAAGTTTTCTTCAATCAAAGCTATAAAGTATTGATTACTGGAAAATAGAGTTCTTTTAAACAAGGACAGGGTCCGTATTTATATAAATTTGCAACATTTTCCTTACTCTTCATGTTATTCATTTTTTCTCTATTGTCTATCTGCTCATAAAAGGCGCCAACAAAGGATGAACATTACATAATGCATTAAACAATGAAAAGATTGTCGTGAAAATGCATAAAAAGTTTGCCAATATTTATGTTTAAGGGAGACTAACAAGCTGTAAGGAAGTAAACTAAAAGAAATTGATAACCTACCTTAACTGTCCTTTTACTGAATTTCTCAATATCCTCCTTATTTCCTGCCTGCGATGAAAATACAACATTCATAATGTGAGAATTATGTGTAGAAAAGAAAACAAAGAGAAGAACAAGTTGATAGGGGTTGTTGCAGTGGGTGCGGAAAACAGAGAAATATCAACTTCAATATTGCAAGGATGGTGCACTGTAGAAGTTACTATCCTACCTCTAGAGCATCACTCAAGTCGCCAGTGGCGTCAGCTCTTTTTGCGTATCTGCATTCGAAAAGCATCACAACAAATCACAATTAGCAAGATTCAAGAAAATTGAACCATGGAGTGTAGGGTAAACAATTAGCAGAAAAGAAACATAATATTACCGTTTTGCAAGCTCTTGTTTCTTCAAATCTGGAGGCTTCCCATCAAAAACATAGCTAATATACAAAAGCCAGTGCATATTCAGGAAAACTAACGCATATTTTCACTCAGGCGGAGATATCTTAAGAAAAGAATTAATTGTAAGGTAAAAGAATAAGTTACACTGGTTTTATCCCCGCTTCCAAAAGTCTGATAGTCCTAGTGAACATCCCTTGCAAATGACTAAAGAAACACCATCAAAATACAACAATGACAATGGCCAGGGAAAAAGTATGAAAGAAAAGCTTTTAAAATTTGAGCTAATCAGCAACCACAATGGTCAAAATTAAATCAGGGTACAAAAGAACCTAAAAATTCTCTCAAATCACATAATGCATCAAAATGCAGATAGAACAGTCAAAGTCAAAATAACAATACAAAAATTCAGAATTTAACTAATCAAACTTCAATATATTCTAAAATCAACCGCGACAAATAATTAATTATATGCATCCGATGTGGCTACTTGCACGTGTCTGTGGTGTGATTAATTTTGTAACCAGCATACTAAATTTTAGCAGGAAAAAAATACTATTCAAAATCTACTTTCACTTGATAATATGATGATACGAATGAAATTTCCAGCATTACCAAATTCATGAGTTTGATTTTAGTGTGTTATTTTCAATTTAAGGAAAAATATTCAAAATCTAACTTCATATCAGAAAGATCTATTGATATCAATCGAAATTCATGTGTAGCCAAATTTCACAGCATTCTACGTTTGATTTTTAAAGTGATAGTTTCAAATTCATAGAAAATTAGCATTAAGGACAAATTCCTTAGTTGCCAGCTATTAGCCTATTATAGAGAATACAGATCCAGAAGCCTTGTGAATTTCGCAAAGAGTGAGCAATTTTAACATGGATGGATTTTTACGGTTTACTAAAAAAATTACTATTTTTCAATAAATAGTATCTTTCAATAAATGAATCCTTAATTACTATTTTCATTAATTATAAAATCTGGTGAACAAATATCAGTTTACAAGTAAGAGTTTGTACCTTGTGACTTCACCAGCTTCGTTGGTGAGCATTTCTGTGCCACTTCTTCCAACAACAATCTGCAATTACCAGTCAAGATAAAAGAATTTAAGCCATGAAATATATGCACGCCCACATTTTCTGGCACCCCTATTTGCAATTATCACCATATTATCATTTCCACAATACAGAGTCTAGAAAACAAATACATTAGTAACTCAACACGGTGGCATCCACAGAAGGCTCTCACTGACACCATCATAATTTTTATTCCTGAAACTTATAGCAATTAAAACAAACAAACTTATCTATGTCTAGAAGTATGAGGAAAGACAATTAACGTGTGGAGCATATATCTTCCGTAATCAACATGTTCAGAAACTGAAAATAATAGCAGAGCACCCAAATCCTTTTCTGAGTGACAATATCACTTCCAAGTATATGCTCACACAATAATATGTAAAATGGCATACAAATGCTTAAAAAAAATGAGTTTACGGACAAGGAATTGGTAGATGCTCATGCTGGCGTCAATGGCGATTTTTCGGCCAAAATAGCTTTCGAATTTCTGCTCCTTCATCGCCTTGGGAGCATTGTCTGCCAGCAGCTTCGTTAAACCCTAATCATTCACATAAATTAAAGTTATTAGAGTGTTAAATAGAGTAAATGGGAATAAAATTGAGGGCGAAACGCACACCTTAATACCCATTGCTGGGGAGAAATGGAAGAAAAAACTGAATTTTTTGCTAAGAGAGAGGAAAAGGATGAAAGGTGGGAACTCAAAGGTTAGGGTTTTAATGCTTTCCCGCCTTTTTTAGAACACCGATTGTTCCTGTCCGTCTGAGTTTGGGGTTCTTCGCGAGTACTCTGTACTTTATTATCACCAAATGCATAATAATTTACATTTTGTTTTTTTCAAATTATTAATTATAAAACTTAGTGAAAATTTTATTATCAATTGAACTGATCAAAATTTAATCTTAACAAAATATTTATGTTCTTCACAATTTCTATTCAATTAAATTTAAATATTAATTTTAAGCACGTATTGATGTCCAATCCGTGAGATTCAATTAAATATATTCATTTTGTGAGATTCGAAAATGTCCATTTTAAAATGTTTCTAATAATTTTACCCTAACACTCATTAGCCCATATTTGGTTAAAATCATATTTTTAGTAAAATTTGATAAAATATATGGTATAATTAAAATTAATTACTAACTTTAACTTAAATTAAAATTTTAATTCCTACCATCAATTTTCGATAGAATGGCTAAAGGGCCGGACTTTTACCAAGTCGATTCAAAAATTGAGAGGTTGAAGTATCCAAGAAAAATCACAACGAATGTTTGCAGATGGCCCAATGCATCGGCTCGGTACTTGTCCGTGGCAATCCGTCCCTATGGAATAAGGAGGAACAAAGTGGTAATTACATAAAATCAAGTTTTTAAAAATTGATTTTTAAAAATAAAGTCTAAAGTTTATTTATTAAAAAATCAAGTATTATATAAACACTAATTCATAACCTAATATATCTCTCTACTCCCTTCCCCCACTCTCTCTTCCCTTCTCCCTTCTCCCTCCTTTCCCTACCCATCTCTCCCTCTCCTCTCTTCGCGTCCAACGTTGTTGTCGACAGTGTCGCGACGACGATGCTCAGTTCGTGGCAGCGTTGAACAGCGACGTGGTAGTGTTTCGTGTATATTAGCGTGGTTGGTGGTGGTGTTGACAGCCATCTGACGACGATGGTGTTTTGTGTGGTTGGATGCGACGGTGGTGGTAGAGTGTTGTGTGCTTGGATGCAGCGGTGGTGATGTGGTGGTCACGTTGGTGGCCGTGGTGGTGACGGCGGCGGGGTGAAGGTGGTCAAAAGTGGCTGAAGTTATAGTACCCGTGGTATGTGACCAAGTATTTGGTTATCCGTGACCAAGTATTTAACTATGACATAAAAATTTAACGATATGTGACTGAAAAATAATATATGACCAACAAATTTGAAAATATATGACCAATGAAATTAATTGTGACTATAATTTTTTGAATATGTGACTAATTAATTTGATAATATGTGACCAATAAATAAATTGCGAACTACAATTATGTATATGTGACCATTAATTGTATAATCATGACTTAATTAATAAATATTTTTAATTAATTACCTAATACTTGAGTTTTGAATTGTTAAACTATCTACCTGACTTTTGAATTGAACCATACATCTGAAATATGAATTTTTCCCAGAAACAAATGACCAGCTCAAAAATACATTTGAGCCCAGTAAATTTCTGTTTGGACCCCACTTTTTAAATTCATTTCTAATTATACATTTCATTAAAAAAAATTAAATCTAATAAAAAAGCTGATTTTAGCAAAACCAAACAGTGGCTAAGTCTTCTTTTGCAATCTTTCGCATCTTGAAGTTTAGTTTTACTAATTAATATTTGAATTATCATATTTTTAGCATTCTAAAAACACAACTACTTGACCTTCGTATAAATTTCTATAAACAGCGACTTTCCAATTTGTGACCCTATTTTTGTACCTAACCTCATAATATTGGAAACGGACATATTTGATTGAAATGGAAAACTAGTTAACTGTCCAATTAGTGTTAAATGTACCATACTAAATTGGTAATGCTCTTTGAAAATTGGAAAGGGTCGATTGAACCAAACTAAATATCATGGTTGAATCGGTCTTTATATAAAAATGTATGGAGGAAAGGACCTTCCAAAATATTGAATCGATAATTGTGCTAATCTAAGGTATTAGTTAAACGAGAGATGCTACATGTACACTTCGGTGTACATCATTGTTGACACTCCTCTCACAATATGGGTGGGTCCCGCGATAAATAAAATAATCGCGGGACCCACTATGTGAGAGGAGTGTAAAAGTGAGCGTACATCAAAAGTGTGCACTTATCATTTATCTAGTTAAATAGCCACCTCAAATTCTACTACATACATCTCCTATATGGTATAGATTAAATCAAATTTTGATAAAATGTATGGTTAAAATTTGAAAAATTGCAGGTCCAATAAAGTGTGTAGTTCAGAAAAATTGTTGATTTTCACTCGAAATTTTAACCCAAGCCAAAGTATGCCTAAATATGTGAAGTTATACTCGGAGCATTTTCAAGATATTCTTTAAAATTGAAACGTTCTCTATTTTAAACACTAAAGTTATGTTTCGAGAGACTTTTTTAAATTTAACATTTTAAAATTGATCATTGTAAAATATCAGTTGGATCGAGCATCCACCTTGGACAAACCAGTTTATGAGATCATTCTAACCTCGAAGATAAGAGATCTTTCGATTCGAGAATCAGTATAGCAAACAAGAAGCTTAAGATTGCAATCATGAATCGATTAAATCAAATAATGTGATGATCATCATACCAAATCTAATGATTATTATCGTACCTCCTCCACAATCATAATCTTGGTATTTACCTCATGTTTATCTCCCATTTTTTTTTTAAAACTCTTATTCCTATATACTGATCATTTTCAACTGCACATTCATACAATAAAATATAATCATATGACTTAATTTGCATGGAGCCATATCATCAACATTGGAGCCTCAAATGGCGTTTTGGAAGAGATCAATATCAACCACACTTTTGAACTTTTGAGGAAACGCCATTGGAACAATAATGTAGAGAAATTGATTGAAACCCTGAAGTCAAGTGCTGGGCCATTCCCATTTTGTATGTTGGGACACTCAAATTCTGATAGAAAAAATCTCATCAAAACGCCCTAAATGGATTTATTGACAAGAACAATACTAGGGAATTGTTTACTGATCTTTTACAGGCACTACAGCTGTATAATTTATTTATTTTTTTTTTTAAATTGCAACTTCGAATCAAATGTCTCCACGTGTCGACTATAAAAAAATTGTGTCGGTGAGAATGTACATATAGAATGTATGTATGAGATTGACTCATTCCACCTCACCGTATCGTATGGTCGAGTTACCACGGCAATTAATTAGAGTCTTCTGTCAAGTTATTATCACTATCGTTAGTTTAAATGGTGGAACAAAGCAAACCCATCACTGTCTATCCAAAAACATTAATTGCGACGTTGTCAAAATCGTGAATTTAAAAGCAGGAGCGCAGTAATGAAAACGCATGTAGAGCACCGTACCAAAAGACAAAAAGACAAGTCCCGTGTTGTATGGGTGATCCACCGTTGGTTAGGTTGTGCACAAAAATACATCTTTTAAGCTGTATCCCATCCAAATTCCACCGACAAACAATGCCATGTTTGATACCTTACTTTTTCATGCAATTATGAATTAGTTTTCCATTTTCCACCCCCTTTTTTCTTGTTTTCGTTGAATTGGTTTTTTCCACCATTTTGGTGGGAAAATTATTTTCGAGCATTTTTTTTTAAAGGAAACAAATTATATCCTCAATTGTAAAAAAAAAAATTCCTTTAATGAACAATTTTCATGAAAAACAAAATCAAACGAACACCAAAAGATTCAAATTTTCAACATTTTTCAAGTAGAAAGTTATACAAATCAAACACAATTAATTGATAATTCTCAGTAAAACAAGTTCTGGACAATTAAATTTTCTGAAATTCATTTTATTGCCACCTAAATCCCATTCTTGAAATCGAATGGACCCTTAGAAGCAAGATCACATAACTATTTACGGAAATGTCACTTCCCCGTGCCATGTCATTATTTGATATTTGTTGACAAAAAATGATAAAATGTGTCGTTGATAAACGGATAAATTCATGAATTCCACGAATTGTGTCGTTAAGATTGAAATTGATGGAGTACAATATTAACAAAGTTCTAGCTTTTACCATGCAACACTAAATTTTGATCAGATTTTTTTTTTTTTTTTATCAGATAATACAATGGTTTATGGTTCGCTTACAATTACAAATGTCCGGTGTTAACAACAATACCGAAAATTATTCGATGATCTCTCGAATAAAATCAAACTTATTTCTACTTATTAACCAAAAGCTAACATGCCGAAAATGCATGAAAAATGCGAGAACCAAATACTGAACTAAGAATCAAAAGGTTCGAACCTAATTTTCACCGATTCCAAAGAAATACATGAAAGGCATGGAGAATTGTATTACTTCAAAATAAGATGGCTTGAATGAAGACTCGAAAGTATTGCCAGCTTCGCAAAATTCTCTCCCTTATAGTCTAAATTTTAAATTGGTTCTTTCCATTTTCTTATATTCCAACCAGACTACTTAACTTTGCTTCGACATTGCAATCATTCTGCCCAAACTTTAAACCTTTCGTCAATTCAAAGCATTTATCAATGCTCGATAGTTGCATGGTTGATGCAAACAAATTGAACGTAGTTCGTTCATCTTACAATATCAAAAGTAGCTTGTATTTCTCATTATGAGTAACTCGTTGCTGAAAATGGCCAATCAAGAATCAGCGACATATCGAGACCTTCTTCACTTAAAAATAATTGAGTCCATCACGAATATAAATTTTTGCATTTTCATCAACAATTAATCTAGTTGTACAAAATTTGTCGACACAATAAGTACGGCAAGATCTAGATCGTTGATTTTCATTGATTTCAAAAAGCTATTTTTGAAATGAATGATCTAAGAGTCTGTTTGGTAGAGATTAAAATTAGATTAAAATTGAAAAATTAGTCGGTTATTATTGACTTTTATTAGACGAGCGAGACCCAATAACGGCTACATTTTCATTTTTAATTGGATTTTTAATCGATACCAAACTGAGTTCTAAATGTTGTGAAGGCATAATTTAAAAATCAAATTTGTCAACCTTTTCAACTTGTCAATAATTGAGAGTACATGAATCTCGACCTCCAGACCCACCCCACGGCAAAACCCCAAAATACAAGGCATGCAAATATTAAAATCTTTAAAATGCCCGGCAAAACACAC
>CAIGRH010258724.1:0-12542 GCA_903798295.1 Fraxinus nigra | reverse complement strand
ACTGTTCAGAGAAACGAACTATCTTTCAATGGAATTATGTGAAATTCAGCTGCAGCAGATGCTTCAAAATAGTGTCCACGTGTTAGGCTAGCTGTGCATTCTTCTGCAAATGCAATAGAATGACATTAGCTCTGGACAATCAATTTGATGGTTCAGTTACTATTGCAAAGGGACACACCTTTTCTGTGTTCAGCATTCATGGTTGTTTTCCCAAAAAAAAAAAATAAAAAAAAAATGGCTTCAGGTTCCTGGCAGAGTTAGAGGAGCTTCATTTTTTAGGCAAGAAACAGAAATTCTGTAACATCTTTGAATGTATTGATTAATCTGGATCTAATATTGGGTCCAAGAATATTTAGTAGTTCTTGAACATTAATGCATGCCAGAACATTAAACTTTGCACAAATCGAATTCTGTGAATGTTGGTAGATCATTTTAGATTGATGAAGCTGGCAAACCTGGACTGAGAAGCTAGCTAGCAAGGAAAATAGGCGACTTGCACAGAACCAACACGCACACAGGGTGCGTGGATTCTTCTTCTGTTTAAGAGAGAATTCCATCTTTGCCTGTCATTTGATGCTAGAGCTGCGATTCTGACACAGGTGTTAACTACTAAACTTGCTGACTCATTGAACTAGCCTAATTACCTCAGGGATAAGATTTGAGCGTCTTTTCTGCTTATGACAATATCAAGCTTATGTGGTGATCCTTGCTTGTCTAATTTTCTTTTCTGACGCAGTGGAGCATCTCTGAAATTGTCCTTCACTCATCCCCAACTCACAATAGTATAGTTCTTGGCTGATATTGGATCAATTGCTTTGTGGTTTCTTTCATTTCGTCTGTTTACCAATCCATTTTGTGAACAGTTTTAGGACCATTCGATAAACGAAGTCATCTAATAATATCGTGTTCTAAGATCTCAGCACATATATTTCTAGCTAGTTTTTACTACATTAGACTTCAATTGACAACATTTCAATTCACGGCCCAAGAATTTTGATACAAGAACTTAACCAAAAATCCTATCTTAATGCACTTGGAGCGATTGAATTGGGATTTCAAGGCTTCACAATGGTTGCAAGTCCACTAGATGTACATACTGCTAGGCATGCTGCCTGCCCCCGATGATGTGTCAATGGCCGCAGCCTGCTATGCAATGCACCAGGCACAAGATTTGGCCAAGCGGCTGCTGCCTAGCTCATCATGACCAGGGTTCCACAAGGCGCAGGCCAACACTGCCCGCATGCTATCCAAACCTAGTATCTAAGATCTCGCATGCGTTATTTCGGTGGGCTCCAATACAATGATTTTGGTTCAGCATAGAGCCAGACAGTTACTTAAGTTATCGGCCCTGCCAAGAGATAATAGGGTGTCCATAGTCCAGTAACAGCCAGTTCGGCAGGTCCACTTGCTCTGCCAAGGAAACCTATGATGTATATCTAAAGATTACTTGTCCAGTAGCACTACAATAAAGAGCCCTCCACTCACCGAAGCTCAACATCCTTGAAGGGTATTAATAACGAAAAATCTTGTTGCTCATCCCCCTGCTGATAATACCTTGTCTGAGATGATCAGCATCGTGCAAAGAAATATATAGTTAAACCCTCTTTAATATGTGCAGATAATGGCATGTTAGATAAAGCTGTATTCCTCTCCAATCAGTGAGATCTCTTGTCCTAAGTACTGTTTCTCTTTGAACCGGGGTTGGAATACAATATTCTACCTTCATGGCCAACCTAATGTTTATCAACTACCTGGTATGTATCCCATAGTATTGAGTTAGTAGGTGTTTGGTGGTTATTAAAATTAAATTTTTAGTAGACTGTGATAACCCATGTGGTTAATATTGATTATTTGACTTTGATTTTAATTAAAATCTGATTTTAATCCGGAACAAACATGGCCTTAGTCTCTTCAGTTGTTTTTCATTTACGGCTCAAACTGAATCATACAAGACATCATGTTGCCACAAAATGAGCCAAAACAAAATTGTATCTTTCTTGGAAGGAAAAGATGCCAAAAGGTTAAACAATTGAAAAGGAAAGAAAATTTGACAAAATATTGCAACCATGCATCATATTTTGTGGTTTGCTCTTGTATTTCATAAGTGACAGAGACTAGTATCCTAGAATTTTTCTTGTTCTTTTAATAGTTTACGAGTATAGATATGTGGGTGTGCTAAAGATTAGGTGGTTATTTTTATACTTGAGAGTTTGTGTGAGCGAAAAATTCTATATGATCATAATAATTTTTTGTATAGCCTTTAACCGGTTTTGGAGTTTTCTATATACATTTTGAATTGTTTTTCTCTATATATTTTATTTTCTGTGTTCTTAAAATTTATCTGAACAAGGGCTTGGATGAATCAAAAAATTAATCTCAAATTTCAATAGAACATAATGTCATTTGGAGTACCCAACTCCAATCAAGTATGAACAATCTAGGCACATCAAATATGAAATTTAAAAGGTAGCATAAGCTCCACTAATTACTCGGAGTCATACAAATAGTATTCCTACAATTTGCCTCTTTTTATGGGAGACTATTGTATTGCTTAATAAGAACATATTCATCCCTATGGCATTGTTGTCATGATAGAGGATGCATTACTGCTAGTGAATTGAAAAGTTCGCCCACAGGAATTGATGCAAGGTGTAGTGAAAATGATATCAATTGCTTATGAACTCCTAGAAAAGTCCAACGTACATAGGGGGCGCACCATAATTTTCTGTAAGTTTGTTTAACATGAGCAGGATGCAGGTGATATTCATGAAATTTGTCGATTATAAGTGCATATACATTTTATGGTGGAGATATAATTGACGAAGTTTACTAATTTTTCTCAAGTATGTTGATCAAGAGCTGCAAAAGATATGGCAAATTTTCATCAAGGTGGCAATTACAGGAAAAATTGCAAAAAGAAGAGCCAAAAAAATAAAATAAAAATGTATCTCTTATTTGAAGGAAAAGATGTTGAAAGGTTGCATAATATCGCAAGTGTCCATTATACATTAATGTATTTTGCGGGACACAGATGAAAAATTGTAAGCCTTGCATTCTAGAATTTTTCTTGATCTCTTTGTAATTTTTACAAAGAATTGAGTACAAAGAGTAAAATAATTGTGTGTTTGAATCTCATTAAAATGAGAATAAATTTTTTGGAATAATGATTGATGGGAGATTGTGCGGTGAAAAAGTGATGAAAAGTTTTAGATTTGTGTGTAATATTATTTTATTTGGAGAATTTATGGTTGAAATGAAAAAAATGAAAATAAGAATGAGAATGCGATTAAAATGGGTGTCAAACAAGGGCTAAGTGGGTGTGGTAAGCTTATACTTGAGAGTTTGGGTAAGGAAGTAATTCTATATAATTGTAACAATTTTCATACAACAAATTGACGGTCCGAGGATTTTATCCAATTTTGGAGTTTTCATGTAAATCTTTGTATTGGTTTTCTATGTATAGTTTACTTTTCTATCTTAATATTAATATCCATTAGCATTGTTACCTGTCGTCTCTTTCTCCTATAAAAGGATGACCTCTTGTACAGTTTATATACACCTATAAATATTCTTTACTCCTCTCTTTCTCTCCATACTTTTCTTATTTCATCAAAAAAATTGATCCCAATTCCCAACATCATAAAGCTTATAACTGGTACTTGTTCATAAATCCATGGATATTCTTGTCAGAGTTATTTCAATGCATGCTGTTGAGACTAAATGAGGACAGCAGTTTATATCTCTTTCGGTGAACATCAATACATCATGATGTTAGTTTCTTAAAACTAACTCCGCCCTAAATGGAAAATTTAGGCACTTCACTTTTGGTTGGATTCCTACCAGAATCTAGCTATTTCCTAAACGAAGTGGACACGATCATCTCCAGCTGCATGTATATTTGAAAGAATCAAGTTTGAGTTTGAGATTAAAAATTCATATTGCTGACGTTTTGCTTATTTTGAGTAGCCATTGTAGCTCTTATGCTCCTTTCGTGAACTTTAACTTTCTATCATTGGCATAAACTCCAAGCTTCCGGCTACGCGTGAAATGTGGTTTTAAGAAGAACACAAGTGTCACGTTGTCTTCTGAGGGAGTATGCAGGCACGCAGGTCCAAGATAAGCAAGAGTTGAGTTTGACATCTTTGTTCCATGTCAAATTGATTCGAATTGTTCAGCACTAGTTGTAATATACTAGTGTGATCGTGTATATTTTTGACTGAGTTGATCTTGGGACCTCTTAGAAGGTGCTCCTATACGTACCCTGCTTAATTATCACCTCTATAACAAACCACAATATACTTTTGACACCTTGGAAAATTGAAGAAGAAGAACGATTTTATGTCAAGCATTCATCTCCCTCAAGACTTCTAAAGCCTCAAGTGGCGTCCTATTTTTCGCATTGCCTACTACCATAGCACTCCTAGACCCCCACATATTTCACTCGCACAGCACAAACCCCCCCACAAAAAAAAAGGGTAAAAGAAGACTGGAGAGAGAATTCCAAACAATCATGGAAGAGAAAGGAAAAGTAGATTTTAGAAATAATTGAATGGAAGAGGAAATTACCACAGTTGTGTATGAATACCTAAAAAGTTTGGCCATTCTAAAGAGTGTAAAAGAATTATTGACACATTTCATTCTCTCTCTTTTAAATGGTCATTTCTTGTTGAAATCAAAAGGATTGAATCATTATATTTTAGTATACACATGATACCTTTTGATTTAACTGGACTCAAATGTTAGAAAGTAAGCACAAAAAGGATTGCATGGACTATTCACACATTATACCCTATTTAATGCTTCTCATGAGATTATTAGAAAAAGTTATAAAGCAAATTAAAGGATAAGTACTTATTCATGAGAAGTACCTTGATGTCTGAACTAGGATTTAGCAGTAGGTTTTGCCCTTCTTTCTGTTTGGTGTATCTTTCAACAACAGATTTCATGCTGATCATAACACCAAAAAGGAAAAAAAATTAAAAATTAAAAGATTATCCCTCCCCTTAACATGTATGTATGTATATGCATGCAAATACTTGTGCAAAAGGAATTAAAAGGAACATATTATCTCCTGAATCTACTTCATGAGCATCTGCATGATGAATTTTTTTTCCTTTTTCTATTTTCTTTTCTATTTCAAACTATTGTACCTCCACCGCAATTATGTATGGAGATAGTCAAGGGTTGAGTCTTAGTCTAATTGAAGGAAAATGTTGAACAAGAGAAAGACTTCCAAATTTTCATTTTGTATGTGAACAGCAACTGTAGGAGTTGCTGTCAATTAAGCATTAATCTCTGGTGAAATTGAAATGAATCAAGCAACTCAAACACACATGTTTTTAATGCTTTGCCTCATATGTAGGAGTATTAAGAATAAATTCTATATTTCTTAAACATGAAAACAATAATCAATATATGAAATTTGGATTACTCCACTTAACAAGAATAATGTTTAAGAGAGAAGATGAGTACAAGGTGTTCCTATGCCTCTCACACGCCAAAATGGCCCTTACTTTTGAGAATCGTTTATGAAGTTGAAATAGTAGGGTGTGGAAGATCCACACCATTTTAATAAAATGGTCGAAAATTGATAAGCATAAATATTTTTACTTATTTTTTTTGGGGGTTTTTTTTTTTTTGTTGGATAATCATATACCTTGTGTATTAGACTCTCTTATTCATTAATTAAACTATATGAAACTTGTCTTCTGGATTCAGATAGTGCATGGTTTATGGCACACCAAATTTCTTTTTAGGTTATAATTTATAATCAAGTCTTCCATGATCCTGAATTTTTTATACCTGCCACTAAACTTAGATCAATGAAAAATAACACACAACAACACGCGCACGCATGCACCCACGCACTAGATGATTGAATAAATTGCAAAAATGGCTTGTTAACCTTTAGCAAGAACTGGAAAAAAATGTTACAGAGGAAAATAAGATTGTAGAGCTTAATTATATACTTTTTTGTTTGATAACCTTATCAAATCTTAATTGAATAAAGTATAAAAGGAAGAAACAGTATAAATATGTATATTTTGAAGGAAAAAACATCAAACCTAGAGCTTGAAAAATCAGAGAGCCTTCCAGTGCTGGAGAAAACAATCAGTCCAACTTCTGCATCACAAAGAATTGATAGCTCTCTAGCTTTCTTCAGCAATCCACTTCTTCTCTTTGAGAAAGTTACTTGCCTGCTAGTCGAATTGTCAATCCTACGAATAACAATCTTGCCTCTCCCCATGTCTTCTTGAAGATTCTAGGCTACCTTCTTTTATCTGCTAGATCTACCTACACGTAGGAATTATGAAATTATAACACCAAAAAGTTTTATTCCCAGTAAATTGGGATCAACTAAAAAACTACAGAAATAAACTTAAAATTCATATAATTAACAACACAAGAAAGTCAAGATTTTCCAAAAAAAAAAAAAATAAAAAAAAAAAAAATATTCTTTGATTCCTTCGTGATGACAAATGCTAACTTTTGGTCTTTGATCATATTTGTATAAAAAGCCTTATACCTAATAATTATAGTGATAATTTATTCTTCGATAATTCTAAAACGGAAAGGTTTAAACCTAATAAAGCTCAAATGAAATTATATTTTCTTAGATTTTGTCAAAAGGAGTAAAAATGGACAAGAAAAGAGTACAGGGAAATCACACAAATAGAGCTTACTAATTTGAGAGAAACAAAAAGTTGAAATTCTTTTCAGAAGGAAGATTTTTGGAGCTGTTTTCAGCTTTATATGTAAAGCAGAAAATGGTTTTCAAGGAAGGTAAAACATCTTTCTTTAAGAAAAACATAAGAGCTATTTGTTACATCTAAATATGGTTTGTAGGTATCAATGTGATATTAAATAATAATAATATTAATTTTTACTCGACCGATTTACTAGGATAATCCATTACTCTATTCAAATTAATGCACTAAACAAGTCGAGCATAGACACATATCAACGTAAAAAAAATGTTGAAACAGTTGACTCGAGATTTTCAATTTCATGGATTCCTTGGATTCTAAGAAGAGTAATCTGATTGGACAAAGGGTTTGTGAAAGTTGTTGAAAATACTTAGAAATTCGATGTTGCTATCTAACGTATAGATCACTGACAGTTGGAGGGATAGTGCCTTGAGGGTTTTGGGGATTAATGCTTTTACAATTTTAAAAAAGTTAACTATTAATTATAGGTATTTAAATAATTGTCATGAAAATAACCCTAATCTTTCTTAAATTGGCCATGTCATGATTCAAGATTGAGAACACACTAGCTAACTTAAAACCTTTTTACTTTTGGATTATAAGATTTGGTTTTAACTGTTTTTAATTTCACAATTTTGGTGTTTACGAGTCATTTTGAATTAATTGTGTCGCGTGTTTTTTTGATATATTTTGCATGTGAATAAGATAATTTTGAACATCATTTTCATTACTCTAGTTTATCACCCTTGGTTTTCGATCCGATTATCTCTTACTTGTGGAGGTGACCCTCAAAGTTTAGAGGAATTCTTGTGTGCAACCTAAATTGATTTTATTTAATTGAAATCGAGATATCCATTAAATTGTATTATTCGTACATTTTGAGCTTATAAACTGGACTATGATTTCCATAATGATGAAAAATAAATAAATAAATAAATAATGCGGACATAATTAAAATTAAACATGTGAACTTTGTTTTTCTATTTTGAATAAGTATTTATACATAAGAGAAGATGTATTTAGTGGTGTTTCATGTCTTATAATTCAATAATTTCTTAAAATGGTGAATGTTATTTGAATTTAAATACTCAACACACCATTTTCAAAGGAATTAAGGGAAAAAAAATTTCAAAGACTTTATTTCGTTGATCATTGTCTAAACTCTAATCTCTTTAAGTTTAGTACTCTAATCACCAATTATATTTGTTGTTTCTTTAAATAATTACTGGGTAACTACAACTTAGCCACTTGGCTCAAATATTTAACATTATCTTAATTTTAAAAAATTCTCATCTTGTTTAGATTTTAATTAGAATAATGTTATTCGTAATCGCTCATTATGCCAAAAATTTAAGCTATTTTGATTTTTTCATAATAAAAAAAATATATTGATTTTTATATTTTTCAATAATTTCCAAATATTATATATATAATTTGAACTTTGAAGCCATTCACATGATAATGTTACTTTTCTTTACAGACAGGCGCAATGCATAAAAAAATGCTACTGCTGTAATCCAAACCTCGTATTTTAAACCAGTACGAGGATCATTAATTTGCACGATGTGATGCCAACCCCAATTTTATTTATTTATATATATTGAATCTTAGAGTACAATTTAAATTATATAAAAATAATTTGTGATTTCAACATTATTGCTGATATCCAATAATATTTCGACGGCTGAAAAGGCAAGAATGGAGGTGAAGAGGAATCTCTTAAAAGTCCTGCCCATGTCTTCAAAGATTATCAAAATCTTTTCCTCGATGAATACTTATTTACCAAAACTCCACAAGTTTTCAATTAAAAAAAGAAAACTCAATTCCACAAAGTACTATATATCTATAATATATGAAGAGCTTGTCTGAGCCCATATTTTTTTAAATGCATTTTGAAATAATAGATTGATGAAAAACATATAATTGAAAAATAAGAAAAAAATTTGAATTTATATGTAATATTATTTTATTGAAAAATGTACGATTAAAAAAAAAGGAAAAGAAAAATATATTTTGAAAACATTAGGGATCAAACAAAGGCTAAATATCACATCAAGTGAGAATAATCTTTCGAACGATTTTAACTCTACAACAATTCAATTATTTCAATAATACCTTATTTTTCGTTTTTCAATATATAATAAATATTACAATATCCTATGAATTTCGTGTTATTAATTTTCAATTAATTAATATTCACATTAATTTAAATTTAATGAATCTTGACTTGATGAATCTTAATCTACATGAACTTAGAGTTATTAAAGATGAATTTATTTTCATTCATGTATTTAAGGATTTTAATGGGTGTTTGAATTTATGTGTTAGCAATTAATTTTTATATACCAAATGTAGTATAAAAAGATTGCTCATTTGTAATATTTCATCATCACAAAAAAATTGAATAATAGAAATTGAGTTTTGAAAGTACATTTTTCTTCTCTTAAATTTCTATCATAGGTTTCACTTTCTTTAATTCGTTTCAAACTGATCAAACCCTTCTAATAAATTGATATTAAATATTACTTTTACAACATTTATAAAAAATTTCAAAATAACGTGGAATACACGTTCAACTTTGACTAGTATTTAAAAAGATAATTATTATTTTCCAAAAACACTCGCATTTCTAAACTTTTTCTTGTGGGGTAAGGTTTGAAATTGAGGAGATAATAATAGCTTATTTAGAATCGTACTAGTTCGAATATCGTGAGCCTCAAAATGGAGAACGTTCTTACAACCTTTCAATAGTTTCAAGGAATTTGAAGATGTTCTTTCATTTTTAAAATCAACTTTTTAATTGTTTTTCTTGAAGAAAATGTAGAAACATGTTTGTGAGAGAACAGTTAAGGAAACTACTTTTAAGCATGATGTGCTTACTGTACTTTTTTTTTTGTTTTTAAAATTACATACATCTTTTATCATATTTTACACAACAAATTCTTTCTTCATCGTTCATCCTCAAAAAACCAGGGGGAGACGATTTATTTGTTTTCATAAAAATTTAGGAATTAATTTTTTTTTTCTTTCTATTTCATTATTTCACCCCCTTTTGATCTACATTATTATTTCATTAAAATGAAAAATATGATCGTTATCCATCACATCAACATATAAATTCAAATTTTCTATCTCTTGTGTGGGCCCAATAACGATTATATTTTTAATTCTCATTCTACAATAATTTGGCTCAAACAGGGGAGTCAAACTACTTAATTTGCCTCCGGAAGTTTTAGTATAGAAAATTCCAAAGCCATGGAGCTTAATTTGGATACATACTTCTATAATTTGGACGTAGAGGCTTGATTAATATGGTGGAATTCGATATTTTAGAAGAAAAAGAAGTTAAAATTTGATGTTATCCAATTGTGTTCATACATATAGCAATGCTTATTTTATTTTGATGTTATCCGATTGTATGTCGCATGGTATTCAAATTTAACTATAAAATATGTGTTACATTAGTTTGATATTTGTTAATGTAGATTTCGTATTAATTATTTTTAAGTATATGTACAGTATAACAAGCTACACTCTTGAGAATTATGTTTTATACTATTATAAATTGAATTTATAAAATTAATTATTCACTGCAAGTTTGCACGAAATACGAATAAACTTAAAATAAAAACATCAGCGTATCATACATTCACTAAATAACTATAGTTTTCCTTTCTATTTATTTGTTCCTTTTTTTTTTCTTTAATTTGATGAGAAGACAATGTAATTCTTGACATTTGAATTAAAACCTGGAAAGCAGTCTTCAATTTTTCTTAATTTACGAGGGACAAGCAACTACAAATATGAACTTGTGGTGTCATATGTTGATTGTTCTAGTTTTATGTATGAAAACGATGTGAGAGCGAGGAAAGTACTATATTTTAAGATTTTCTTAGCTAATAAAATTTGCTGCTTTATAATTGTCGAATGTTCGCCAGACCACATTTAATTTGTATAACTCTCTTTCTGACTCGTTTTTATCCTTTTTGTTTACCATGCGATATGTGGGATTACTATGAAATTCTAGTTACACGCTTGAGGATAAATTATGCTTTAGAAAGGTGCATTTTTCTTACTGGCTTTCCTGTCCGAGTGAAATGACATTGTTTTGTGTGTTCTTATTGATAAATGCACTTTATACGTGTTTTAACTTAGATTTCTATTTATTTTGCTTTGCTTTTGTTATTGTAAGACAAAACTCTGAATTTTAGGTACACTGAAGGAAAAGAAGAGAAATGCAAAGAAGAGAGGTATTTTAGCCTGAAATAGAAGCTGTCAAGAAAGGAGATGAACCTGGAAGACCAAGCCGTTACTCAAACGATGCCACTGGATAGCAGAAGAACATCAGAACAACTCTGTTAGCTCGAGCTGACCCTGGCCAAATTTTTATATATTCCAATCGCTCGAGCAGTAGGTGATGGAGAAGAGTTGGACATGGAAAACGCACCAATATTTCTTGAACAATACGTTTCCATACTTCAAAAAGAAAAAAGTGAAATCCGAATAGGCCATGCTTGAGATGGAATAATAACATGAAGAGGAACAAATCAGGTTGAAACATGAATCACAAAAGAATCAAGGTGTACTAAAGAAATTCAACACGGGTACATCAAGATTAGATTATCTTCTAACCTTAGGAAAATTCGGTGGTAACATCATGGACTTCGCTATACATGAGTAGCCTCCAACTCCGAAACCACTTTCGTAAAGGCTTCAGAAACTACCAAGTTCGAGTACGGTAATCAGTATATTTAATCTTGCCATGCAACCCTGAAAAAAATCCTGTTACAAATACAAAGTCACACATAAACAAGGTAAGTATTCAAAGGCACTAACACATGGCACGTATTGACACTGCTAGATAAATGTCTAGAACTAGAATTGAGCTAAATACAATAAATCATCTAATTAGAAAAATCTGGATTAGAAAACTAGATATTGTTATCGAAGCTCATCAAGATTTTATGTTACTGAGAAATGCTTTGGGTCATGTCTACTCTACTTGATTAATTTTTTGTTGTGAATTGAGTTTGCATTAAAATCAATACATGATTTATATACTCCCCTTCCCTCAAATCTGCCAAAAATAAAATAAAATAAAATTCCTTGAGCCATGTAGATGGGTTGAATTTAAAGCTCTGTGGTTATAATTTATAAACACTCACACTCCAGTGTATCAACCATTCTTGTTGATCTTATTTGAGGTGATCGATCGACATGTTTGGGTGACAAATTTTGGACTAAGCAAATGACCACTTACTAGAAATCCATACCTCAATTTTTTTCATGTTAAATTAAGGTTAATTTCAAGACAGAAAAAACTACCTACATGGACGGGAAAGGCAACATGCTCCTCCTATATAATGACATATATAGACGAAAATCTACTAATTGGAAAGGGCTACCAAAATGTGTGTGTTTGTTTTGGGGGTCTTCTAGAACCGGTGGATAAAAAATAAGTAAAAATTATGGGTTTTAAATAATGTATAGATAAAAATAATGTTTGTCAAACTTGTAACTTTATTAAAGCTTTTAGTTAATTGTTGGTTAATATAGTGCTTGTTTGGGTTCATTATGAAAAGTATGAATGGATCTCAAATCTATGGATAATAAATGATAGTAATTGTGAATGTTCGATTAAAATTAGTATTTAATTATAAGTAAATTATAATGAAAACAAGCCAGTTACTGTGCTTGACAACAAAATTAGACAAGTGCCAAATGGCATAATTTTTTGGCTTTTTCCCCAACTTGCATAACATTTTCTGCGAATTTGCTAATTAATTATGAGTTGTTACTCCCTAAAAGAAAAGCTATTTGTTTGTTTGTTTGTTT
>CAIGRH010258709.1:0-13717 GCA_903798295.1 Fraxinus nigra | reverse complement strand
TTATTTTGGAAGGAAAAAACTCGCTCCTTAATTGTGATAATTTCTCAACTATCGAACTTCTAAGGTATATATGAAACAGTGCTCGTGTGTGCCATTCACCACAAAAAAACTTATTGGTTTTGAAGAATTGTGATGCAAGTTTCCGTTTGAGTCCTTTACCAAGATGGATGATTGAGGTATGTCTAACCTCTTGGCATCGAATATCTCAAAACTCTTGAGACTCGGGTTGTTTTGTTGCTTTGGGATCACATCAAATGGTCGAGGTCATACTTCATCCTAGGAGCTTCTATGTATGACATTTTGATTCCATGTTAAGACGTATAGAGTGGCCAATCACTCTTCGAGTTGAGAATCCATGTATATCACATGCTCTTCACAGACTCGTGTAGTCATATTTAAACTCTGAACAAGACAACTTAAATTACATTAGATAAAATTACATGCGATGTTTATATATCGTTATATGGAATATTTAGTATGGTAGTTATAATATAAAAGGTACAATTTGTAAAATGGATTGCAGTGTATAACTCCTTGTCGTCATGTCATAAGCAACTTGTGTGGAGTTCGATATTCACTGATTGTGGTGGAACTTGTCTAGTATTGTGTGTGTCCATGTACAAGCTTGATTGCTTTCTCCTATTAACCTACGAAGCTCTGATTATGAACGAGTCATTAGAAGGCTGCAATTTATGACATAGACTTAAATATATGAGCAATACTATTTGGTTTTATTGGGATTGCAATCTCAATTTAGGTGGCGTTGATATGACATTAAATGATAAGGGAAATTAAATGAATCTTTCATTTAGCTTATTATCTGTGCCGTCTAGATTGTGATTGCAACATCGTAATGTTACATGGGCCCCGTTCGATCGTGTTTAAAATTGAAAATATAGTCGTTATTGAGTCTCACTCGTCTAATAAAAGTCAACAATAACGGCTAGTTTTTCGATTTTAATCTCTACCGAACGCGCACATAACATTATTCTAAGCCACTATTTGAGTTATATTATTTTTTCATTCTCATTATTCTACTCATTTTCATCTACACATTTTTTTATAAAATAATATTTTTCAATACATCAATAATTTTTCCTTCTTTTTCAACTACATATTTCCCATCACATCTTTCAAAAAATGCATTCTTATGGAAATAATGTGGTTCGGGCTAAATATATTATCTTTATTGCTAATTGTTTTTGAGAATTAACTTATTTTTTTTGCATCATTAATCAGCGCTTAATCCAATTCGAATTATTAGCGAATAAAATACCAGTATTCGCCCCAATTCAAATGGCATGGTTGCAGGGTCCACTCCAATCAAATTTATAACATTACTTTCCATGCTTTTAGATCGGGGTGTTGGAAAAAACAAATCGAGGAGGTGGAACCCTCCTGTTTTCTTTGTGGCCTGGGCAGTTGGGGGTTGCAACTTTATTTGAAATCATACACCACTAAGCCCCGGTTTGTCTCCTATTTTTTTCAGGTTTTTTACGTACTTATTTTCAATTATACATTTAATTGAGTCTATAATTTTTACCAACTTTTCATTTTTCAACCACATATTTTATTAATTTTTTTTTTATAATCCAAACCAAGTAGGGGCTCTATTTTGATTAGTCTTTCTTTCATCACAAATTTATGCAACACTCCTTCGTTTCATGACATGTTCTTCATGTAGATCAGTAGATAGATACGAGATAATTACCTAGAAGTACATTTTGCGATACCGTGCTTTCTATATGATAAAAAATGATTCCATGATCCTGAATCATCGATCTAACTTGGGATCAGAGCTCAACTTAATCATTGTTATCAATTCCATCACTATAAAGTAACGAAACGTGTACATGAATGTTAAAAACTACACGCTGAAAACTCAAAAAACCAAACATTTGACTTGTCCGAGCTATCGCCAAGAAGCTCTTTAAATATAAGATACTTTTTATTTTCAAAAATTAAAATTATGTTCCAAGATTTAACATTTTAAAATAAAGAGTAAGTTTGGATTTTCACACGCTCTATAATTAAATGTATTCAAAATATTTCAATTTTTAATTGAAAAAAATAATATAATAACTTGCAGGGAAGATAGAAAAAATAACAAATATATTTTTTGAGTTGTAAAATTAAATGTTAAATAAAAAGAGCATGTTGGAGAACTTAAAAAGTTTTTACTTGTAAAATATGCTCTTTAAAAATAAAGTCTATTGGAGATGCTTTTATAGTTTTTTCCCACTCGTTCCATTTAATTGATTTATTGCAACGAAACTTGTATATTTTTAAATGGACATTGCTATGTATACATAAAAATTTACATAATGGATTATATAATAACACTCTACTATTTGTTAATTTAAAACTCATTCAATTTTTTTCATTAAATCTTTTCCCTCAACATTATTTTAAGTAATCGTTTATATACTATTTTGGGCGTATTCGGTAGAAATTAAAATCGGATTAAAATTGAAAAACTAGTCGTTATTGTTGACTTTTATTAGACGAGTGAGACTCAATAACGGCCATATTTTTAATTTTAATTGAATTTTAAGCTGTAGCGAAAGTAATATAATCCCTTTTAAATTTGTATTGAAGTAATTGAGAAGAATAACTTAAGAAAAGTTGAGCCTAAGTCCTCATTTGAAAATCATTTTTGCCTCCTACTCATTTTCAATGGTACAACCTTCAAATCAGCATAACTTTTCATAAATTTTTTTTCATAATTTTTTTTTAAAAAAATTCATAAATATTTACTTTTCAAGAAAAATATGAAGGTTGTACCATTGAAAGTAAATATTTACTTTTCAAGAATTACTTTCACGCGCTAAATGGATAAATATAGAATCTGTTTGGTAGAGATTAAAATCGGATTAAAATTGAAAAATTAATCGTTATTGTTGATTTTTATTAGACGAGTGAGACCTAATAACAATCATATTTTCAATTTTAATTGTTACCAAACATGCTTATATTGTTTTTACTTTTTACAATATTTGCCAGTGTTCTAAAAATTTTATTCCAAAAATACCGGGTGGCAACTCAGTTGTGTACACCACCGTGCACGTTCTCTGTCTCGCAAAAAGCCGCAAAACGCGTTTTGTTTAGGACTACCTATTCATTTTCCACCTCTTTTTTACCCTCCTTTTGGTTTCGCCTTTTGTCCATGGCTCCCTCATAATTTTGAAATTCTCAATTGCATTCTTCGTTTCAAGCCCATCTCTCTCTCTCTCTTCTCTCTCTCTCTCCTCTTCCACTATAGCCATTTCCTTCAGTTACCCATTTCCCCATTTCGCTTTATTGTTCCTTATTGCTCTAGAAATGACAACATCCGCAGTGAAAAACAACTTTTTGCCACCCGGATTGGTGTCCAATCTGCAACAAGTTCTCTTAAGCCGGAATCCTGCCGGTGGCGGCGATGGCGAAGAGTTGTCCAAGATCAATACCCGAAAGGACGATTTATCTAAGCCCACTTCTTTTAGCAACGGTGGCGATGCTTCTTCCGAGACTAATTGTGATGATGGGTCTAAGCCCATTGTTTTGCTTACAAATAGTGATGGTATTGAGTCCCCGGGGCTTTCATATTTGGTTGATGCTCTTGTTAAGCTAGGCCTTTACAATGTCCACGTCTGCGCCCCCCGATCGTAGGTCTTCAAACCTTTCCATTCTCAATTTTTACTCACTTTGTATGCATATTTTGTGGTAATCGTGTGGAATATATATATTACTTCTTTTGTCATTTGCCACACGGGTTTTGGATATTTTGAATTTGAACATATAGGATACACATTATGGTTTTTGGACGATTTGATTTCCGTGACGTGTATACGAGAATTTATGAGTCTTTTTTTTACGTTAATTGTTGATTTAGTAGATGTGGATTGACAGGGATAAAACAACATCGGGCCACGCGGTGACACTTAAAGAGACGATTGATGTTGTTTCAGCTGAAATTAACGGTGCCACGGCCTATGAAGTTTCTGGTATCATCATGTTCTTTCACTTTAACCATTGGAATTCATATAGGTTAAATGTGTTTTGGAGGATGGTTTACATGTTGGTTATTCAAGTTCTTATTAAATAATGTTGTGCTTTATGCATCTATAAGGAACTCCGGTGGATTGTGTATCATTGGTATTATCGGGTGCACTATTTTCGTGGTCAAAGCCTCTATTGGTATGCCTTAATGCATTCATCACGTATATATGTGGTGTGTATTCATTCGCTTAGCTCCTCAAATAAGCAATCCCCATTTTGTTTATGTTCTGTCTGATATTTAGGTAATAAGTGGTATCAACAGGGGCTCAAGTTGTGGTCACAACATGTAAGTTATTGCAAATATCAACTATCTTTTCTTAGATAACTATGGATTCAGTCCTTTTATTTTCAATTGATTTATAGAATCATTGGACTTATATGGGTGACTTGACAATACCCAGGTTTTATTCGGGCGTAGTGGCTGGAGCCAGGGAGGCGTTGATTAATGGCTTGCCATCCATATCAATATCACTAAACTGGTGAGCTGTTGACCCCTGTCATACATTAAGAACATTAACCAGTCCGGTGGATATATATAATAAGTTAGGTATTTGGTGTATTCCAGGAAGAGAGATGGAAGTCAGGAAAGTGACTTCAAGGATGCTGCGACTGTTTGCTTACCGCTGATAAATGCAGCCATAAGGGACATAGAGAAGGGGGTTTTCCCCAAAAATTGCTCATTAAATGTAGAAGTTCCAACATCCCCCTTGGCAAACAAGGTTTGCTTCTAACATCTTATTCCGGATATTGGTCCTTGTTTGCCTGAAATCATCTCATGATATAGTGTTTAGTTCCTTATTAAACAAAAGAGGAGAGAAAGTAACATATGTAATTAGTGTTGTGTAGTGTGTGTGAATTTTGATTGCATGTCAATTCGTATTTTTACATAACATAACATTCTATTCTTGAATTTGATTTACTTATGAACTCTCATTCAATCACTAAGTTGTATACTTGTATTTCTCTGGGCAATTTTTTATCATGCCGGGAAGAAGTTATTATGCTGCTGAGTCAACAGGTATCACCACTGGTAGAGTCATATATGCAACTCTTGGATTTATGTTGCATGCCAACAATGAGAAATGAGTCAGACACTCCAAGGGAAAACTTGAAGCTAACTGATAACTTGCTGAACTTATTTTGTCCTTTTTGTTTCCTTCTATAAATATTATAACAGAGAAGTAGCTTAGTTACTGTCTAAGGGGAAAAAAATATTTGCCTGTTGGAGTCGTATGCAAGCATTATGCATTAAGTGTAGTTGTGGGCTTTGCTGGCATTTTTTTTATCCATTTGATCATGCAACATATTTTTTTTTCTTTTGTCAGGGATTCAAGGTTGCCAAGCCAAGTCTTTGGCGGTCTACTCATAGCTGGCAAGCCGTTTCAGCCACCAGGAGTCAGGCTGCTTCAAGATTTATGGGTACTCAGCAAAACCTTGGGTTGCAGTTTGCACAGCTTAGTCGTGATGCCTCTGCTGCTGTAAGTGGTCTTCATGTGTTTCTTCAGTGGTCTGTTTCTGTATCAACTAGTTGGGCACTTTATCCTTTTTTTTTTTTTAATAAAAAAAAACAGGATTCTGACCTTTACCATTTAAATTCTTTCAGGGCGCTGCTCGTCGTTTAACCACACAAAGGAAGAATATTGAGATTGTTGAATCAGTTGGTGTTGCTGGGAAAGTTGATTCCAAACGGACGGTGAAGTATTTTCGCTTAGAGGTATATTTAAAATTTTTCCGCTAGGGAGCAGCATGAAGCTTCTCGATATCTAGCTCTTTGTTTACTTCTCAGGAGCTTAGCTGTAGTTTTTGGTGGTTATTATGTTGCTGTAGTTTTTAGTGGCTATTATTGTTGCATCATTGAGGGGTGTAGAATGTTTAGGATACATGCGATTTTTTTTTGTCTACAAATCAAATGGTGTACCACACTGAAGTCCTCAACTCTAATAATTATTCCCTGTTCATGAACAGGAAATACCTAGATTCTACTTTTGTATTGTTGTTCCTTCATTGGTTTTCAATTGATTCTTTTGGGGAATAACTTGGGTAGTGATTGATGATCGCAGATGCTTAACAAGGAGCAAGAGCAAGAAGTAGAAGATGAGGATCTTGATTTTCAAGTGCTCGAAAATGGCTTTGTAAGTATTAAATCTTTTTTGTGGTTTCATGTACATGCTTGAGCACAAATATGTACATGTATCATATACGTATATTGGTGCATGAATGCATGTCGTTTAACATTACATTTTACTTGTCGATTTGATGGTCTGATAGTATTGCTTTCAACACAGATTTCTTTCTGGACTCAGATCAATTTTTAACTATCCTCACATTTTGGAACAGGTTGCAGTTACTCCACTCTCTCATTCAATGCACGTGGAGTCAGAAATTAATATGGCCGTTTCAGACTGGATTCCTTCTGCACTGCAAGAGGAGAAATGGCGACAACTTTCGGTTGACAAGAATCAGTAATTTTGAACATTTGAAGACAGTATTTCTGCGTTTGGTTTTGAACTGGGATACCTACCTTATTTATGTCTTACATCCTCGAGCTATATAGTTTTCGGGTCTTAAATGTATTCTTGAGCAAACGCTTCTCCCTTTTAATTTATAATATGGTTGGCCTGTTGCAATACCGATCCTTTTCTAGTTACTTCACACCGACAGGACTGTCGTAGGTCGGTTTTTACCATTTTCCCTCTAATTTTGGGTGATACTGGTTGGTGTGTTGTATTTGACCGTGTAATGGGATGTGGCCAAGTTCGACTGATTGGATCCTTTATGTGACTGGTCGTCTTGATTATGTAAATTACTGCATTTGCTTGTAGCTCTTGGTTTTCTTGGTCCTTTCAAGACTATGATTATTGGAAAGACAACCTTAATTTGTTAGAACTTCTCATTTGCTACTGTAGTCTGTACTTGCACTCTGAGATATCATATTATGCTCCGAAATGTGACTGCTGCCACTAACAGAATTTGCCCAATTGGAGCCCTTCAAAACCCTAATTCGCACCGGTGTTTCTCTGAGGTGTATGTATACTTGTTTATATATGTGCGTGTGTCGAATGTACATGTAATTAATTTCATTTTTTTAACTAGTCAAAATTGAATGTGCATTACAGGTTATTTTAAAATATTTTATAAGTTTTATAAAAGTAATATTTGATCCCAATATGTTGGAAGGATTTGACGAGTTTCAAAGAACTAAAGAAAATAAGATTTAAAATAGAAATTACTCGACTTATATGATTTAATTTATTTTGTGATGCTAAAATACTACAAAAGAACAATTTTTTTTATACATTTTGATACATAAGAATTAATTGCAAATACATAAATTTAAACATTCATTAAAATTTCTGGATGTATGAATAAAAATAAATTTATCTGTAATAACTTCAGAGTCATGTAAATTAAGATTCATCAACTCAAAATTAATATAAATGTTAATTAATTGAAAATTAATAACAAGAAATTCATAAATGACAATAATTTGTAGTATTTAGGGTTTACTATATATTGAAGAACGAAAAAGTAAAGTGTTATTGAAATAATTGAATTGTAGTGCCGTGTATCTCCATCTCATTGGCTGTTTTGCTGCTTGCGAAATTGGTGTATGATTTTCTTGTTTCTGTTCTTGGTAGAGATGATTCTTCCATCGACCAAGCAGCATCAGGCACAGATTGACACTTTGGATTCTTGGTTAGGTATAAACCATCCCAAGAAGAAAATCTCTCTTTCCTATTACTCTATGCTCTCATCCCCATTTCTTGTCTGGTTTGAAAACTTCAGAACTTCTTGTCAAGTGTATAAGCAAAGAAGGCAAGAATCAACTGCCGCATGCTGGCAATTGCATTTCATTCTCTGAGTTACGAATATCTGATTTTGTATAAAGGTATCTAGGAAGTTATGAGAACACTTCGTGTCACTTTTTTTGAGCACGATCTGTCTCTAAAGTCGAAGAATGAAATGAATACCTTGTTTTAAACCGGCTCTGAGAAAATCATTTTTTGTTGTTGCTGGATTTTCCATGCATTTTGTCCATTGTAAACATAGTCAGGCTTGTTTCTATGATGCTTCCGCTTTTTAACTAATGCATTTTCGTAGGATGGTTATATTGTCACCACGGTTTTTATTTGATACACCACGGTTTAATTGTAGTTAAGCTCTCAATCTTTGTTCATTGTAGCAATTATTTCATTAACTTTCTTTTATCAAATTCTTATTTACAACTTACCATTAATTAGTATGTCTCGTCCTTATAATGATTTATATCAAAATATTTTATTCTCATGCTTTGAAATGAGGGAAAAATGTTTTTTTCACACTTTTTATTTATCTTTCGAAAATAAGATGAAAAATACGTTGTTTTATTCTATTTCAATGGCCTTTTGGACGTCAAGCTCTTATGAAAACCGTTAGGAACACAAGTGTTATAATCAGCAAAGATTAAGAACCTTTAACTGCAATTAAAATATGTTGCAAGAAATAAAAATTGTGGTGTGAAACTGTGAATGTAATTACCCTTTTTCGTATTATGGAAAGCAAAGCCACAAAGAGTTGGCAAATTTTCAGAGGATCGGGCAAGATAGCTATTCTCACAGTTCAGAAGGCATATGAAGAACGATATTCATCCATTTTTGGTGGCTTTAGAGGGTCATCTCCACATTTCCAATATTTTATTGCAGTTGCATATAGGAAATGATTCGTTGAGATGTTCGCTTTAGCTTTCTCTGTTGCTTCTTTCCTGATGAATGTTTGAGCTTCTTACTCAAAATGCTGAGCTGCTATGTGAAGTTATAGTTATGTTTTATAAGGTCACTTGAACTAAATTTTATTTGTAACATCTGCATTTGGTTTGTATATATAAATCTTGTGACTATTAAATTTTCAATTCTCAATGAAATCATGATTTATATGTACATTCTATTCATTTGTTAAACAAACCGACACATATGTTGTTAGATATGCATAAAACTGTACTGTGCTAAATGTTTCCGAACAATCGAGTTTATGTCATGGTGCCCTTAAGCTGGCAATTAATACTTGCTAATATAGATATTAAAAAATAGAAACTGAAGACATGGAGAGCACAACTACAAATTGAACGTATAAACGAAAAATATAGCCTTACAAGTCTGCTGAAAATCCTAGATTAGCAAGTTTAAGGTGTTGTCCTAGGAAGCTGCTATGGCATCAAGTTTGAGTGATACCATCCGTTGATCAGAGAATCGTCGGTACCATGTCTAGGGAACCATCTTGGAGGAAGAGAGGGGTTCACGAACATATTGCCGCTGCATGGTAATGGAGACAACGATAAGGACGATGATGAGGAAGTCAGGGATGTTGACGATGAAGATAATGTGGAACATGCTGACATGACGGGTTTGATATACTCTATGTGATCAGAGGACACCTTCATATCATTTGCATAAAGCCTCCCGTAAGGGAGATTTGAGGAGCCGGCAATTGATTCAAGTACTTTTGGCAGCACAGGAAGCATTATGGGATTCTGATCTAAGAGCTTATTAGCAGCAAAAAATGGATATTCGGCAGAGCTCACAATGGAATTATCTTCGGATTGACGATCAATGAATTGAGGCAGGTATCCCAGTGGACATGCTGGTGCAGATGAAGGCGAACTGTTGAACATAATGGCACTGTGACTCAACTGATCGGCTTTAAATTCACCAAAATCAATCCCTTGCAGTGGCGGTGGTGGTGAGTTGGGGATGTACGGTTGATTCAATTCGGCATATTGGGGGAAATTTGAGTTTGTATTTGAAAGATTTGAAAATGGGGCCTGATCATAGAGGTTTTGAGAAATGTGTTTCTTCTTGGTGGCTGAGTTCCAGAAGTTTTTGACTTCATTATCTGTTCTCCCAGGAAGGTGCTTTGCTATTTGAGCCCACCTGCACACAATAAACATTATTTTGTTTGAAAATGTACTGTAAATTTTTACAGAACTATCATTTGATCATGGGACGAGATTACCTATTGCCGAGAATTCTTTGAAGTTCAATTATGAGCTCTTCTTCTTCTGAAGAGAAATTCCCTTTCTTCAAATCAGGTCTGAGGTAATTTATCCATCTTAGTCTGCAACTCTTGCCACATCTTTGTAACCCTGCACCCACAAGATAAACACATATGCAGTGTCTGTATATTTATTCATATTCGTTGGGACATGAATGCATTCACGATTTACACTCAAAACGCACTTTTGACGGAACCAGTGGTGGATGGGGAGGGGGGTTTGCTGTTGAGGACCTGAGATCAGTGAATGGGAAATGGATTTATTTTTGTGTTTCAGCTTCCTCTTGGGGGAGAAAAAACACACTCAGGCACACGCACATTTACGAATACCTGCAAATCTTGGAAGCGAGCTCCAACTGCCATGGCCATAGGTGGAAATGTAGTTTTTGAGTTTCTCATCTTCTTCTGGTGACCACAGCCCCCTCTTCACTTCTTGTTTGTTGCAGCAAGAATGTTGTCCCATTTTCTATTGCTTTTTAAAACGCACGTGTACAGAAATGGCAGGAGATCGATCGTATGTACACATGCAGACAATATGCGTGTTTGTGTGTGTAACAAAGAAACAAGAATTGGATGAAAGAAGCCCCAGAGGATAACAGATGATGCCAACTGAGAGTACACTGAAATTATGAATTTAAAGTGAAGATCTGTGTACATGTGGCTGACTCATGAAGGACCTATTTTAGTAGTTGGGGTGAAATCTGCCATAGCTCTGTTGAGTTTGGGGATGTCTAATATAATGAGTCCTTCTACAAGGGTTTGCAAGTCATGAGATTGGCCAATAGTAGTCCACGAGTAAGGCTTGTTTGGCTTGACTTTTGAACCCGTTTCGTTAGTTTTATGAAAATATTTTTTTCCAATTAGAAGAGTCTTCAAAAAAAGCTGGTTCAATGTGGGTTTTTTAAAAAGCAGTTTCAAAATAGGGAACTTTTTTAAAAATATGTTTCCAAATAAAAGTTAAGGTAATTTCCTTCAAAAACTCTTCTATAGGAAGTAAAAACAATGTCAAACAAACCCTAAGTCACGCAGACTTTGTAGGCCCCACTTTCTTGACGTATCTACGAAGTTCAAGTGATAATTATATAATCAAAAGGGAATATTTGGTATGCACTGCTAGACGAGGAGTTACAAACACGATGAACCTAGACAAGTTTGATATCCTCGCAAACCCTTTTATGTGGTAAATAACATACGCCAAAACGAATCATTTGAGGAACTCATAAAGGTTTTGAATCTCTCAAAATATGCATCTCGAACTTGCTCTCCAATTTACACGAGAATTTTCAATTAGCATCTCTTCTTTTCTGCCTCGATATTTTCAAAAGCGAGAAATTTTGACATATTGTCCCTTTCATACTATGGAATTGAATTGTCCCAAATACTCATTTTTAGTATGGTAATCTTTGATAAATTAGGAATAATAAGAAAAATGTCCTTAAAGTGCATATATATCCAAGTTATCCACTAATCCTTGTTTGTCATCATACATAATACTTTTCCCTTTTCAATCTTTCATGAGAAAAATATCAAAATATTGTATAGAGTGCTTGGCCATTGGATCTTTCACATTGTTTTCTTGAAGTACAAGTTTTTATTCATCGAATTCATTGGATATTTTCCGGCTCCATTGGTCTTTTTCAAGTACACGTTTCTGTTCATCAATGTTATTTCATCCTCAATAACAAAAAGTTGATCAAATTGCTTGTTTTTATCTATTTCTAGAAGTGTTTTCCAGTGTCCTAATCCCTGCTAAAGTCTCGTGACCTTATTTTCTACAATTTTGTGGGCCTGCATGGATAATAATTANTCCACTAATCCTTGTTTGTCATCATACATAATACTTTTCCCTTTTCAATCTTTCATGAGAAAAATATCAAAATATTGTATAGAGTGCTTGGCCATTGGATCTTTCACATTGTTTTCTTGAAGTACAAGTTTTTATTCATCGAATTCATTGGATATTTTCCGGCTCCATTGGTCTTTTTCAAGTACACGTTTCTGTTCATCAATGTTATTTCATCCTCAATAACAAAAAGTTGATCAAATTGCTTGTTTTTATCTATTTCTAGAAGTGTTTTCCAGTGTCCTAATCCCTGCTAAAGTCTCGTGACCTTATTTTCTACAATTTTGTGGGCCTGCATGGATAATAATTAATGGGTTCTTATTTTTGGAAAATAATCCATGCAGAGAAAATAGTGATAATTGAATTTTATAACCTAAAGTTATGCATTTCATTCTCATTGGTTGTAATATATTTTTCATTTTCTATTATTGTTTCTTGATCTGCACTGTGGATTGTATACACGATTTAGTAAAAGCCTCTAACAGAGACTAGTACTATTTGTTGGTCCTATTTAAACAACTTAACAATACCAATCACGTAAAAATATCTTTTAGAAAAGTCGGAGATAAGTGTAAAAGCAATCAAATGTCGGGAACACAACCACATATAAATTATTTTCAATTCATCAATGCACCCTTCTCAGGGAATGATCTGGCGGGGGGCTGGACCGGGTTGCCCTAGTCCAGCCTCCATCCCATTGAATTTTTTTTAGTAGATTCGTTCCCGACCCTTCTTAAATAGGCAAGGTCATTTTTATCAGACCTAGCATATTTGTATAAATAGATAGCAATAAGACTTGAACTCAATACCCCAGACTAATTCAGCCACTTCGACTAAATTATTTAAATTAGCGTTCAACAATTATTCTTGCTTCAGGAAAAATGAACAAAGAACTTACAATCAAAGCAAAAAGGGAAATTAGGGTTGTACTTCCAGACTTTAACATGGTATGGTTATTGGTCCCAACCTTGAAAAGTGATTATTGTGTGTCCTCAACTTATTTAAATATGTGAATTTGGTTGTCTTAGTACCAAAATGTTAATGCGGACGTTACAATTTGAACACGGCTTTCAATTGAATTGAGATGAATGTTAAGCGAATTGACATTTTTGCCCTCTAACTTTAAGTTACGTAAAAGTTTTGTACGATTCGAATTGATGGCTATGGTCAAGTGGACCCAAATTCACATCTTTAACTAGGTTGAAGACCATAATCACACTATGTGAAAGGTTGAGAAGTGTAGCCCTAATCTACCCCGAGCAAAAACAGAGGACACAAACAAGATTCTTGATTTTATTGTTGCACATGCAGCAATAAATGAGAGCAAGCTCCATTGCTTTATTTGTTGAGCCATCATGAGACATAAAACTTGGTTCAATTTTGGTATTTTCTGTTTACGAAGCACTCAACTCATCACACAAATAGAGAGAAGCTGTGAGGAAATTCTGAGGTAATTATTGAATTTGGTATCTGTCTATTTCACTCAAATTTTAACTGTACATGCAACTTTAGTTAGTCAAAATCCTTGTTTTTAGGCATGTATCGAGCATGGCATGGATCTTGTCTTTAAGCAAATCTATAGCTAGATTTAACACTAATAAAATTAATGGAACCATCCCAAACTCATACATTTTTTTCCCAACCATTACTGTATTTTTTTTTCTTGACAAAAGCTCGCATGGACTAGCCTAGTTTGTCGGGTTTCTCTGGATCATCCCACTTTGACATCGTTAGAAATATTACTAGTAGCAATACAGTAAAGTGCAAAAATAAAGCTTATCGACTAATCGAGTCTCGTGACAGCACGAT
>CAIGRH010258703.1:0-16594 GCA_903798295.1 Fraxinus nigra | reverse complement strand
TTTAATTAATTACCTAATCCCTGAGTTTTGAATTGTTAAACTATCTTCCCGACTTTTGAATTGGTGTAAACCATACACCCGATATATGATTTTTTTCCCATATTTCAACCATACATGTATGTCAAAGCTTTTATTAAATATGTGGATAAGTAATTAGTAAATAAAAAATTATGAATCATACGAAAATGTCATGAATTCGATTTTTCATGTGTAATAAGCAACCTAGTATTAATAGTATCACAATTATTTTTTTAAAAAAGTTAGGAATTAATTTAAATTTTGGATAGGTTCTGTGATCAAAAGCTGACTGTGTAACAATACCAAAATATTTAATTATTTCTTCAACGTAATTAATTCTTCCATTTCTCATATAAAAAGAACACCAAATAGAAATTTAGTGAGTCATTAATCATTTAATCATTGGACAAGTAATTCGACTCGATCACATCTAAGTCATGGGTAGAAACGAAGGAGGCCATTATAATTTTCTCAGGTGATTTTTTATGGAAATTTTTTCTCTATATCATTCTAATACATTATTTGTTCTCTAACTCCGCACCTGATCCTAGTGTGGTATCCATTTATGCGAGAAGGCAAATTGAAGGGTGAGTCTATTCTTGACGACCTTAGTGTTTAACGGTGCTGAGTAGAAAGTCGTCAATCAAATAGATAAATGTTACTCTCAAAATGACATGCTAATCTTCTCCAACTCCAAGAGCATTGATTAGAAGAAGGTTTTCGGAAACCAACTTGCAACTCGAACGATAAACGGGTGACTAATACTGCAATTTTGTCCAAACTTTAAGCCTAGCGAACAAAATAATAATAATAATAATAATACCCTTTACCTCACAGACTTCAGTTGGATTCTCTTCCATGCTATTCGATCCTCACATACTGACGTACATACGTACAAAGACACGCATATATACATCTATATATACACGCAGATTCGTATAAGCATCTGCAGATCTTGATTTTTTGAGCATTGATCTGTGGTAATTTTAGAGAGAGAAAATGGAGAGAAGGTCTAGCACGATTCAGCTGTGTTTTTGTTTTGCGATCTTCCTCTTCGTCGCCACCGCACACTGCTTCTACCTTCCTGGCGTTGCTCCCCAAGATTTCCTCAAGGTAACTTCTATCAGAGCTTATATGAATATATTGATTAGTATTGTAGATATTATTTTTATAATTATTTTAATTGTCTCAGTTATATTTGTTTGTGCGAGCTGTGCTTGTGAATATTGGAATGGATTTTATAGATTATATTTTGAAATTATGGAGTTTGTGAGTATTTGTGAATTTTACTTAGTTTCTGTCATGCAATTTAGTGTTTTTTTTTTTAAATTTAAAAATGGCTTCTTTCTCTCAGATCTATACATTTTCTTTTTTACTTATTTTGACAAAATTCGTTGAGGTGTTCAGTATTGCAGTGTCTGTTGTTATTCAATACATTGATATCTAAATATTATTTTTAACAATCTATTTGAATTTAATTAAGGTAATCAGTTGGGCGAAACACAAAAAAATGCTTTTTGCTTTTGCTTAGAAAATGATGCATTAGCATTGATTTTGAACTACTATTGCTACTATACGTTCATACCTGTTCTACATTGTATGTTCATGGATCAATATGATAGGTGTTATTCAAGATATGAGTTTTTCTTTTCATTCTAACTCCAGTGAAAATCACGTTGCCATAACTCAAGGAAATGGAACTCAATTGCAGTACACCTGTTACTTACGACATGGTTTAATCCAGTTCTAAAAAGCGTAAAACGTGGCTGGACGGGGAGACCATGCTTCAAACTTTACGAGCCTAGGCGAAGCTTAAGCGTAAAAATGTTTATTTTTTATTTTATTTTAATTTTTTGGCCATTGTAAAAAAATTCAATAATTCAAATAATACATACCAAATATCTAAAATGATAAAATACTGTATTTACTTAATAATTCCTACATAAAGAAGAGTTTCAAAATCATAATTACATAATGTATAACTTGTAGCTTAAATCTTATCTAATCTAACTTTTTATTGGACTCTAATTCAATATATTCTTCTTCATCTAATTCGTCATTCGTATCGTCCGATATAAAATCATAATTCTCGGACTCTCTTATTTCATTTTGATGTCTGGAATAGTAAAATTTACAGAACAATATATTTATTATCCAAATTCCAAAACATTTGATTGATTAAGGGAAAATCACAAAGAAAAAGAAGAATTGTAACCAAAATTTACTGAGAATCCACAAATACCAAGAATCACATGCCCCAAAATTACAAATACAATGTAAAACATAATAACATCCTAATGTTATACATACCTGACACCCAAATTAGTGCGGTGTGCGGAGAAATTGAGAGGTATTGCGCCGTTCTTCCGTCTTCTCAATTCTCTGGAGCTTTTGAAGNACAATATATTTATTATCCAAATTCCAAAACATTTGATTGATTAAGGGAAAACCACAAAGAAAAAGAAGAATTGTAACCAAAATTTACTGAGAATCCACAAATACCAAGAATCACATGCCCCAAAATTACAAATACAATGTAAAACATAATAACATCCTAATGTTATACATACCTGACACCCAAATTAGTGCGGTGTGCGGAGAAATTGAGAGGTATTGCGCCGTTCTTCCGTCTTCTCAATTCTCTGGAGCTTTTGAAGTTTGAAAGGATAGTGGGTTACTGAGTTTGGACTGGGAGTTTCATTTAAAAAAAAGAAAAAAATTGGGTCCCCATAAAATTTGGGCCTGAAGCGCGCCTAGATGAGCATTAAGCGGTCAACATTGGTCAATTAACATTGTTGTTGACTGCTTAATTCCCGCTTAGGCTCAAGCGAAGCGTTTTCATCACGCTTCCCGCCTAGGCGTTGTTGACCGCTTAATTGCCTCTTAGGCTCAAGCGAAGCGTTTTCATCACGCTTCCCGCCTATACGCGCTTTTTAGAACACTGATTTAACCAAGTTTTCTTCTTTTAACGACTCATTGATGTTTTGACCATTTTTTTTTACCTGGATTGGATGTGATATGTAAATATGGATCATTGATGACCCATGCTTTGGATCATATGAGTATAATTTACTTCATTTGTTGTGCACAAGCCTCAAAATTGGGCGATAGAAAAAATATAAAAGATAAACAGAACACTAATCATTTTGTGGTTTGACACTTGGCTTAAGCTCATGGACAAAGACCAGAACTTCTCTAATAATTAAAAGGGGAGAATAAGAAGAGTTCACATTATTTAACCCCAAACCTCAAACAGCCCAAAATTTTATGCTACACGGGACTACGGAAAACTCAAATCAATTTTGCGGATTCTTACTCTCACTACCTATCCCTATTTGTCATATGAATTTCATTATTTTAGACATGTCATTTCTTATCTAAATGTTTTCCTATTATTTTGAAAAATCATTACAAGTGCTGAGTTAAGTGGATAATTTAAGAATAGTGTTAGGTTATTATATGATATTTAAAGATTCAGGAGTACTAGAGCTTTTTCTAAGTTGAATAAAAGAGTCCCATTCTAGTTATAGGCGGCCAGATTTCTAGTATCACTCAAACCTTTGAAAAATTCACATCGGAAGTATTCTGGTCACATATTTATGGAAGTACAATTTGGTGATGTAAATAAAGAAACCTAGCCTATGTTTGTCTCATGTTTATAAACTAACTCATTTCGAGGCGGTCCACAAGTATCACTCACCTGTCACCACTCATTTTTATCTATTTTAGTTTAAGTCGTTTATAAACACTTCCTAGATATGCTTTTAAACAGTTCATTTTTGCTACTAGGGGTAGATGAAAACCTGCTAATTAGATGTACTACCAGCCAATTGACTATATTATGTTCTGAACTCTCTGTTGCATGGAAATTGTACACATTGTTATTGGATGGATTTTGAACTTTTTTCTTTCATCTTTATGTGAATTGTAATAGATTTGATTTCCTGTCTTTCTCAAAATAAGAGAATAAAGTCTTGGTAGAGTTCTTAAAATTGGATGTTTGCTATTCAATGATTATAAGTATGAAAAATGCCTGTCTTGTGTGCATAGGTATGCCAAATGGGTGATATGGACCAATCACTTGTTTCAGCATCTCTTGTTTTGCATATTCCGAGAAAGATCTAAGCCTGTTGAACAAAATTCATTGCGAAACTTCTCAGCGCCCATCTTCCAAGCATACATGCAGTTATGTGTACATATTTGCATGCTGCTTTGTTCTAAATTACTCCGAGTTTGTTGTGACATGATTGTCTGTTTTGGCGTTTCTTTGATGCAGGGTGATATTCTGAAGGTCAAAGTAAACAAACTGGCCTCCGTTAAAACCCAACTTCCATACTCCTACTATTCCCTTCCTTACTGCAAACCAGATAAAATTGTGGACAGCGCAGAGAATCTTGGGGAAGTTCTTCGGGGTGATCGTATTGAAAACTCTCCGTATGAGGTAAGTATTGTTTTATTTCATTTCTTTTATTACTAGACAATCAACTCAATCCACCACTCTCTATGTCATTTAAAACGGTACATAATACACCTTTTGCATAATTCAAAAATTAACTTCTCACCCAAGTTTATCATTACAGTTTAAAATGCGAGAGCCACAAATTTGTAATGTTGTTTGCCGTATTACACTTAATGCCAAAGATGCAAAGGAATTCAAAGAGAGGATAGAAGATGAATACCGGGTGAACATGTGAGCCACCTTGTTGAGGAAATTTGTACGTTCTAATATCCTTGTAGTACACGACTTACTTTTGACTTTTTGATGTTCTCTTAACAGGATTTTAGATAATCTCCCGTTAGTGGAGCCTTATAAAAGAAACGACATGGATTCAGCGGTTTATCAACATGGTTTCCACGTTGGTCTCATAGGACAGTATGCTGGAGTAAAGTATCAAATTGCTTTGTTTTCGAAGTTGCAAATTTCTTAGCATTTCCGTTTCAATGAAAAGTTCAGTCTTGACTCCTTTTTTTCCTCCCTGAATTCTTTATTTATAGAAAAAGGAGCAGAAGTATTTTATCAACAACCATTTGACATTTACAGTGAAGTTTCATAAGGATGAACAAGCAGATGCTGCAAGAATTGTGGGATTTGAAGTCAAACCATTCAGGTAATGATGCCGATTACTTATTAGTTAATTTTATGCTTCAGATAGTTCTTTCCTGTTAGTTGATGTTGGATTCTCTTTGCGCATCCAGTGTAAGGCATGAATACGAGGGTAAATGGGATGATAAAACACGTTTAACGACCTGTGATCCACATGCAAAACTTACGGTAATCAGCTCTAATTCCCCTCAGGAGGTTGAAGATAAGAAGGAAATCATCTTCACGTATGATGTTGAGTTCAAGGTAATGCTTTGTGTCTTGGTGTTAAAATAATTAGACATTCAGTATTGATATTGGTATATCAGCATGTCTTGCTCCTTGCTTCTCTGTTGCAGGAAAGCGAAATTAAGTGGGCATCTAGATGGGATACCTATCTATATATGGCCGATGATCAAATCCATTGGTTCTCAATTGTCAATTCTTTGATGATTGTCCTTTTTCTCTCTGGAATGGTGGCCATGATTATGTTGCGGACCCTTTACCGTGACATCTCCAAGTACAACCAGTTAGAGACTCAGGAAGAAGCTCAAGAAGAAACGGGATGGAAATTGGTCCACGGGGATGTTTTCAGAACTCCGGCAAACTCAGATTTGCTTTGTGTTTATGTTGGAACTGGTGTTCAGTTCTTTGGGATGATAGTAGTTACCATGATCTTTGCTTCACTAGGGTTCCTATCCCCTTCGAACAGAGGAGGATTGATGACAGCTATGCTTCTTCTCTGGGTATTCATGGGCCTTTTTGCGGGATATGCCTCGGCTCGTTTCTACAAGACGTTCAAGGGAACAGAATGGAAGAAAATTACTCTTCAAACAGCTTTCATGTTCCCGGGAATCATTTTTGCCATATTCTTTGTGTTGAATGGTTTAATTTGGGGTGAAAAATCATCAGGAGCTGTACCATTCGGGACCATGTTTGCTTTAGTGTTCTTGTGGTTTGGCATTTCAGTTCCTCTCATTTTCTTAGGTAGTTATGTTGGGTTTAAGAAGCCAGCTATAGAGGATCCAGTGAAAACCAATAAGATTCCAAGGCAAATTCCCGAGCAGGCCTGGTATATGAATCCCATCTTCTCAATCTTAATCGGAGGCATACTTCCATTTGGTGCTGTATTTATTGAGCTGTTTTTCATCCTCACATCAATCTGGTTGCAACAGTTCTATTATATTTTCGGTTTCCTCTCCATTGTGTTCATCATCCTAATTGTCACCTGTGCTGAGATCTCAATCGTGCTTTGCTATTTCCAGCTGTGCGGTGAGGACTACCTCTGGTGGTGGAGGTCATACCTGACTGCAGGGTCATCGGCTCTCTACCTCTTCCTTTATGCAGCATTTTACTTCTTCACAAAGCTCAACATCACAAAACCGGTGTCTGGCATTTTGTACTTCGGATACATGCTTATTGCTTCATATGCTTTCTTCGTTGTGACTGGTACCATTGGGTTTTTAGCATGTTTCTGGTTCACGAGGCTCATCTACTCATCGGTGAAGATTGACTAAGTGAAGCAATGTGAACTAGAAGTGTTTATATTTCCTCAAGAAGTGCATAAACTCCCCAGATTGGATTTGAAATGCCTGCCATCAGCAGTTTCATGGTTATACTCAGCCTCGGTCCCAAAACTCCTCTTTTATACAGGTCTTAAATTTGTCTTTGCTTTGCTTTGCTCTGCTCTGTTTTTTGTTTTTGGTTTTTTGTTTTTAACGAACCTTGTATGGAGACAAATTGAGAGGATTCTGTACCAATTAACGTCGTTAATTACGTCAGTTTCAGATATTGACAATACTTCCTGTAAAATAGTATTTTACCCTTTCTGTTACAGCTAAAAATATAGGCAAGAGAATACTATTTTGGCCTATGTTGTGCTTCTGCAAGATTTGCATCTTTCAGAATTCTATCTAGAGGCAAGTTACACCTTTTGTCAATAAGGTTATGGTGAATTTTCAAGATGGTCACTCAAAATATAAATTGTTCCAATTTGAACACTTAAGTTCATGTTTCTTTCCAAATTTCTCACTCCGTCACGCAATGAACCTAACGGTCGTGCCTAGTCTCACGATTAATGTCACGTCAGTTCTCCGCTTGTTACTAACCTCTTGGACACCTTAGTTGAGGTGGCAGAGTGGAGGGAAGAAGAGAAGGATTTTGAGGGAGAGAATCTGGTTTTGGCGAGGAAAGGGGAGAGTGGAGAAGAAGCTCGACTTAGATCTTTCAATTTCACAGTCGAAAGGGCCATTTCTTCGACTACAGCTTTAGCCGAAGTCACAGAGAAATGTGACGCTTATATACCAAATGGAGGTATGGTCGACTAAAAAATGGACAAGTCCAGTGGTTCAAGTTGAGCCCAACCAACAACTAACATTAGCTTGTAGGGATAGTACTAGCTCCAGACTCTAGTTGCTCCAACCATTCTAGTGAACCAATATGGTGCGGAAGCGTTTATGAAATTCTTGTAATAAGAATTATATTGAAATAATCTTGCTTTGTATTGATATATGATCGATTGTGTTGAAAAATGTACAGTGCCTCTATATTTATAGACAAAATTATTCCCTAATCCTATTAATACAAGGAAATCAAAATAAGAAAACTAAATTCTAAAAGAAAATAAACTAATCTTAATCTAAACAAGACTTAAAAATAAAACATATTACAACTAGAAAAAGAAACTGGAAAAGATGATTAAAAAAGACAAACTCCTATATAAAGTGAAAGTGTGAAACTATTAATTATAGTCGTAATGTACTACATCCCAGTCGATGCCATCAGCTATGAATACCCTGCGCCAGTTGTGCAGGTATATGAAGGAATTTGGCCTCTTTGAAGCAAGCACGAGTTCAACAAAAAATATTCTTACCAGTATGACACAAGAAAGAGGTATAGAAAATTCATCCTAGTGTAGTAAAGTTCAAAGGTATAACTTTAAAGATTCCCCATGTCCCATGACATTTAAGATAACAAGATCCCCATCTTGAATCTTATTATGTTATTTTATTTTATATTTTTTAAAAATAAAAAATAATAATATCAAAAATAAATAAATAATAAGTGAATGAGAAAACGGCACAGAAAATGAGAATTTTCTAATCCTTGTCTCGTCTCGTTTTAGTAGCTCATGAATCATCGAGGGTCCAAGCAGATATACAATGTATAAAGTAGAAAGACTAATTCTTTACATTTCTTAATATGAACCGGATGGAGAAAATGAAACAAGAACAAGGTGGAAGAAACGAAATCAAGCATATTTAGTTACACAATGACCAAATGAGCCACACAACTGTAACATACATGCGTTTTATAATTTCGCGCTTAAGAAAACGTCAGATCGGTAGATAAGTCATTTAATCAAAATATAAGTTAGAACAGAAATCAATCTGCATCAGCAGTAAAGTCGGGCTCTGGTGGCTTTTGGAGTTTCACCAATTCCCGAGCACTCTTTAGATTTCGATTTCTGTGAACTCCCCTGAGAGCATTTGCTGCAAATCTCGTTGCCAAGAATGTCGCCCCAATGCTATATGAGCCTCCACCGGCATTTGTACTTGCCCCAGCTAACTCTTCAGCTTCTTCTTCCTCCTTCCTACGAAGCTCCAGAAGTTTCCTTTTGCAATGCCGCCTCCAGGCTGCTTGGATAAAGCACGCGGCCCAAGTCCTCCACTGCTGCGAGTAAAAACGGAAGGTGTGTTGAACCTGTCTACTGTGAAGCCGTCTGAACTGACTGGCAACAAATTTTAATTCATCGGCTGTTAGGGCGAAAGCCTCAACCTCTGTCAACGCCTTCACTGTTCGAGTAGAAGATGGTAGGTTGGAACCTGATCTGGGATCCAGTGCCCAGGTTAGAAGCTCTTCTCCACAAAAATCTCCCTCTTTTAGTAAACTGCGGTTGAAAAAACCACTCCTCCCACCATCAGTTGTCACACTTTCTAGACGTCCACGTATGATGAATAGCATTTCATCAACTGGATCTCCTTCTCGAACAATGTAAGTATTTTCAGTGTATAGACAGGGTTTCAACCGTTCACATATGGCATCTAGCAACCTCTCATCCATATTCTCAAACAGCGGAACCTGCAAAACGTTTATGGTCACAAGTGCACTGCTCAAAAACTGAGATATAATACATCATGCATCTGTTACATCCACATATATGAAGTCTTTGAACATTTTAAGACGCGCAGAAGAATTGCATAAACATAATCAAGGCATATGGTAGCAAACTATAATAAGGTAATTACCCTCTTGACCAATGCCAGACAAAGATGGCGCTTTATGTCTCTTCTAAGATCCTTTGGTAGACTCTGAACCAAACTCTCTTCGTCCACTCCACGTGTTTCCAACCATTTGTATTGATCATACCTTCTAACCCTTTCCCTAAGATCTGACGGGAGCAAGCGATGATGCATCCATTGCTCTGAGTCACGCCTTTTAACTCTCATCTCCTCAAGTCGAATAGTAAGAGACTGGAGATATGTCTGTTGCAACAGAAAAATAACACAGAAGAAATAAGCAATTCCACATTACTTTTTGAGCAATGGTGTGGTTCGATACTCAAAATTCGAACTTATTTGGATGCAGTTACAGAGAGGTGATACATAATTAAAAAGTACAAAATGTTTTCATTGCTACTGTACTTATTGAAAGTCATGTTGCACAAGAAGTATATTAGTTATTCTCCCAGTCGATACGTTCCTCACAAACACCACTAAACTTGAGAACTTACAAGTTACTATTCCTTGTTTTTGTGCTCCACCTACTAAATACCAAATAGTATTAAACATTGGGTTGTGAACTTGTGATAAATAAATTTAGTATATCATCCAATCCACTTTAAAAAAAGGAAACCTTAAAACCAAAATTAAAATAACCTTAGGTGGGAAAAGCAATAGTTGTTCTTACCGTTCTTGACGACGTGTTCTAGGAAACCAGCTCTGCTGAACACCTTAACAGCCATAGGTGTTCTCACCATTCATGAAATCATCATATCTTGAATAAATCTATAGAAAAAATAGCATAGTGCGACCTAATTTAACAAATATTTTAACTCATTAATTGTTAACTGGAACCAACTAATCATCCTGCCCAAACCTGACCACAGTGATCCGAAGTTGAAGTGCATTATAGGGTCCTGATGACATTGATACTCCAGATCTATGTGCACTCTTTGCAAAGTACCAAAATTTAAGCACCGATACTCCACACATCATCTATGATAAGCCTATGTTAATTATTAATATGCCAGCATTCATAGATTTTAGTCCATTTTACACAAGCACTCGACTAACTACAGAACCAAATTAATATCCAATTTAATTACTCTTGTATACTCAAAATTAATTATGAGATCTTTAGTTTCAAAATTATTTTTGTCAACATAATGAATCCTAAAAGAGATTTTTAAAATTTAAAAGAGAGAAGTAATCTATATAGATAGCAAGAGTTTTGCACCATTAGGGATCTAAATTTACTTAGTAGGAGAAACTTCAGAAATCCTTTATAAAAAAATTAATAAATAGGAGGCTAAGTGTGTGAAATTAACAAACTAAAAAGTTCAAATGAAAAAAAGAGCCACAACGTTTTCTTTTTTCAGTTGCATGTCGTGAGGATGGGGAGAGAAAAAAGGAGAAGGAAGTACAGCACAAACAACGATACAACCATCGTAATCCATAACAGCAGCAATTACCTGCATGTTTCCAATCAATAGTGCAAAAAGAATGAGGCCAAAGATAGCTAATGCAATGCTGAATATAGACTCTCCTGGGTAGGTGCTGGTTTGAAGTCCCTGTCCAAGTGTACTGCAGAGAGAAGTCGAGGAATGCTGTAATTGCTAGTGTAAACAAGTACAAAGACAATTTTGATGATTGAATTTCAACTCATTACCCAAAAATCTGCATATTCAATAAAAGTTACCTACTGCTGTAATTACATAGAATGTTAACATAAAGGTTGGCAAGCAATTTTTAAACGGATCAAAAAGAGACTAGCACAATTACTTCATAAGTTTCAATAATCATGCATGATAATTGTATGAAGCGTACATGCAATGTGCAGGCACCCTATCCTGACTACACTACGTTGTGGACACCTGTCTAAACATGAACCCAAGCTATTGATTATAGCCATGCCTATATATGAACCCAACTGTTTATACCATATAATTAAGGCTAAATTGATGCATAAACAGATAATACAAGTTTAAACAGAAAAATGAAAATAACAAAACATAGAGATGAATAAAAGAGAGATTGATCAAATGTAATGAGTTCCTATAAAAAGTTTCTGCAATTGAATGTGAACTTTGATAACAAATCAGAGAGACACTTGACATGCAGGAAAATAGCATTTCGGAGTAATGCTGACAAAATTTGATATCTCAAAATATCAAGACTTCTATTCATCTTCTGTTTTGCAAACAGATGCTATAATTCTATTACATGCTGAAATTGTGTGTGTGAGAGAGAGGATGTGTATAAGCACAAGATTTCCCTATTCATGAAATGTAGAGCAGTGAGAGGAGAATCTGATTTATTTCACCAATTTGCAGTGCTTCATGAACCACTTTGTTTACACCATTTTTACAAGAATATTGTACTTTATTACAGGTATGAGTGTAAAGTTGGATATGTCATATATATATATATATATATATATATATATATAGTACACGAAGTCTGCAACCAAACAAGATAAAAGAAGTGTAATGAGAAAACTTCATCACTTTCACATGAAAAAAACTGAGAATGTCATCCACACAAGGAACCAGAAAATAAATGAGTTCAAGAAAGGATACAAGGAAAATAGATATGGGAAGTGTGTCATCGTATCGTAGTGACCCAAAAGTTCAATCAGACAATGATGCAGACTCTGTAAGGTCCAAAAAACTGAAGGTTTAAGACACTGTTTAAATACACATGGTTCCAGATGAGCGTAGAAGTCTGTTCACCTCAAATTTTGCAGTCCCCACCAGAGACAGTAGCAATATTTAGACAAGAAATTTTTTGATGAAACTATGCCAGACGACAAAGCCTGCTGAAAGATCCCAAAATCAAATGGTGGATTGTTATCAACATCTACAGGGCAAGATGAGTTTAGAACTGAATCGCTGATGTTACCCCAGGCACTGTAGCCCATCATCTTCTCGTTCCCACAATATAAGAAATTGGTGTTGCATGTAACATTATGTTTACAAGCTTTTTGCCAGCATGTATCATTTCGCTCCACTGACAATAAGTACCAGAAAGCCCCAACTATCTGCAAATGAACCATGTAGAAGAGTAAACAAAAAGGTTTCATTCAGGATTAAAAATATTTATCACCCGGACTATAAAAACCAGGATTCATAATAACCATAACAATTGCGAAAGTATGACATGGGATCAAAAGATTGCTTCCTTGAGAAGGAATAGCAGATTGGCATATTTGTTAGGTTAGTACCCTGGAAGCAAAATTACGCACCGAACATTTTTCTCTGATTAAAAATAAACTAGATTTACTTAGTGTGGATTTTCCATATTTTATTGTTGCATGAGCAAATATCATAGGAATCTACATTTATGTAGTAATTATGCACATAATATGTGAAAGATATAATTCATAACTTATAATTGATGATGATGGATATAACCTAAAATATAACCTATGGTGATCGTTCAAAACTTAATATATAACCTAAAATAAATTATTGCACGATGATAGTTTAAAACTCATGGTGAAAGGTTAAAGGCACAACTCGATGATGATGTATATAACCTAAAATATAAATTGGTCAACGTGGATAAAGATGGACACTTTATTTTGTAAGTCATACTGTTGTCCACACTTTGATCATAAGTGGTGGCTTCTAGGTGGAAATGCATTGGACAGGACAAAGGAAAATTCAATTTAGCAACCCATTACAGTAACTAAATGTCACTTGATCACTTGATGGCCTACTTATCCTCAACAAGTAATGAACTGTTCATCAATCAGACTCTTTGATACACTAAAAGGGCGAAATAGTTCAAGGGATACATGACAACATGGAAGGTTCTTGCAGGTTCAATAGGAGATAAAGATCAACTTAAATTTGTGACAATAGTGACCTTTTCTCCAAGTGAAGCCATAATATAGCCAAGTGTTAAAAACAGGACATATATTTTCACCCAATATTACTTCATATGTTGATGAAAAGCATGTTACACCAAGTCATCAGAAATGAAGACATACCAAAAGTGATAATTCTAGGTGATTAGGTTAAAATAACCAACATAAGACCAACAGTCTTTAAAAAACGTCATCCTAACACAAATGTCCAGTAAGACAGAACCCAAAATTCATAATTGACACATTAACTCAAAGTCAAATGACTTTCATGGCATTCTTTGTGATTTGTATATTTTAATCCAAAAGGCATCAACAGAAGAAACCCAGAAGCCCAATCCTGAACTACTTAAGGACCATTTACTATAGTTAAAATCGAGCCACAAGTTGTTGTAAAATTAAAAAGAAGAGGCAAAAATAGATAACAAAATGATGCCTAGCAACAGAATAGCATCTTACATGACTGGCAAGCATGTACAACAGCAAATAATACACAGCACCAGCCCATGCAGTTTCAGCAAAAACACCAGTGGTCCTTTTCAGTTCCGAAGTTAAGGGCAAAATTCGAATGAATCTAGGGAAATACTGAAGCAAAATGATAAAAAGAAGCGCTTGTTTTGTAGCCAGTACATCTGAGCCTCTTGATCTCTGCAGAAATCTCCAGACAACAATCTGCACCAATTCAAAGATGTAATTGTGTTAATACAAAAACAAGAAAACCTCATCAAAATTCCTGGATATTTAGTAGAGCTATAGTGTTGTGATAAATGTAGCTAACAGCACCGCACAAAGACTGTTTCAAAATACTTACGACGAAAATTTCTCAATTGAATGCCAGTGACCAAAGAAGCGTGACTAAAAATGATTGTACTAATTTGCTTTAGATTATCACATCATAAATGAACCAGCACATAAGTGACATGCTTAGACATATCAAATAAGGAGCATAAACATAATATTTTGACATAATTAGCAGTCAGTAAAGATGAAAACATGCAGTCAGGTATTACAACTAGAGGTGTAGCGCCACAAGACCAAGGACTGGCCAGCAGACCAACCCAAGGCACAGCCAATGAGCCCCTGGCAAGCTGTAATGAGCTGGGCCGGGCAGAATATGAGTCAGGTCACACAACCTAGGCAGCCCAACCAAGTTTTACACCTCTCGTCACAACAGGAAAAGATCAAGTCTATTCACCACTCCAAAAAAAATTAAAACTTTTTAAGGAATATTTATATTGCTGACCAAGCAAGGTTACTGGCTGAGATTATTGGAGGTACCCATGAAGTGACACAAGTTGAAAAATACATAAACATTAGCAAAACATTGCAAATGATAAATTTCCATGGTGATTACATAAACTTGCAGTCAAGATACTTAATGCATTAAAACCTAGAAAAACTTTGTTGCCGAGAAAATCACCATAAAGAAATTTAGAAAAGCAATTCGGAAAGACATGGAGCTGCGACAAAGTTTTTCTCCGTACCTGTGGTAGGGGAAGCACTGAGAGAAAATCTATGATAAAATAGCACCGCAAGTATCTTTTAGCAATTTGTGCAGAATCTATGACAAGTTCACCTCTTCCAAAAACCCGAGATGATGGGGCAATATAAGCAGTCCGGAATTGGAGAGCCATGTGAATGAGATAAAATGCATCAATAATTGTACGCAGTGTTGTAGCTGCGATAGCTAGCTTTCGGTCTATCCCTAGGCATTTTGACGATTTATCAAAAACAGGAAGAAAGAAAAACAGTGGATCCACAGACACAGCTAGAATACATGAAATGACAAAAAGCTTGTTCCAAAGCAGAAGAAATTTGTCTTGAGGGTCAAATATCTTCTTTTCAGAAGCTTTAAGATCTTCAGGAAACACTGCCCGAGAAACACCAAAACCCAGTGATCGTCCGATTGACTTGAGTCCTTCAGACCCTTTTCGCATTCCTCTCTTGAATGACTTAGACGTAGTAGCTGTATGACCAGAACGGCCTAAACCATCAATGCTGAAGCCACATTTGTTTGTTGCAACCGAGGCTGATGGGGATGATAGTCTAGAGTCCAAGTCATCCAATCTAACATAAAAAAACAAACAGAAGCAAATTTCATTCCAAATAGTAGGGAACAGAACCAATGTCTAATCTTTGACATTAAGGAGAGAGGATAAATTTTCCATCATGGCTTTACAATTATTTAATAACCTAGAATATAATTTTCATTTTCTTCTTTTCTTTCCTGCCTATACATGGAAGGGAAAGGAGAAGGAGAAGACACCATCTTTTTAAACTAATTGAAGAAGACAAATATAATGTTATGATGATGACAAAGAATGAGAAGAGAATGATAGTTATGAGTTGGACGAAATGGGGATCAAAAATTTTGATGATTCCCTTAACTTTCTTAGGAGTATCGATGATATAGAAGACTGCAGGGTTTTTATTCTTCAATAGTAGATTACAATTTTCCTACGTGATTAATAATTTGAGAAGTTACTATTTATTGCTTTACTGATATACTATAGTTGTTTGCAAGTTAGATTTTTAGTTTTACTAAGTTATATTATTATGAATTTTTTAAGATGGTTATGGTTCATTTTGAGCAAATTTTTGTAATTTTAAATTCTTTTGAATCATTTCAATGCTTACACCTCAGATCTTACGCCTCACCTCATAGAGGTAAAATGCATTGATACCCAACTGAGCCATTCTAAAACTGTCTCATATGAGCATATGTAGTTTTAAGAATGCATCCTATGATTAATATATTTTTCAATGAGAAACTTTCACAGACATTAAAACATATGTGTGTGTGTGTGAAGAATTCTCCTTACTTCCAGGAACATAGCTTAGTGAAGGAAGTTAATGAAACATCACATAATGGATAGCATTCCACCAAATGCTAAGGCTTTCATAACAAGCAGTAAATTTTCACTTCGTGATAAGTGCAAGAACAAGATAAGATTAGAATACCTTAAAAACTTTTCCCTCTGTCCACCAAGATACTGTGTCTTGGAGCCGCAATCAAACATTTTGTAAAATTAACGTAAATGGAACTGCAAGGCAAACAGAAAAGTTGAAAATAATGGAATGCTAGAAGGTGCCAATGATAAAATGCTCAGCATGCAAGATGCAAATAATAAATTTATGTTAATGTAACTAACCATAACCCACTTAAAACTTTGATTATGTCTTGGAAATCAACCAGTACCTTTTGAATTTGATAAAATATATAGAAGAAATGAAAAGGAAAGAAAGAAAGACTTAAGGAAGGGGGCATCATGAAGTATGCCAAAGCATATGTTATTCTGGTCATTCTATGATAGCCAAATACAATCATGGTTATATATCTGACAAATGCATTGTTCACTCGTAGTATGTCTTAACTTCTAAACTTTTTCTATTAAGCCCATGTTTGGT